>QNQO01002058.1:0-172419 GCA_003290165.1 Berberis thunbergii | reverse complement strand
CGAAACCGATCCCCTCTATTCGCGAGCAAACCCCCATTTTTTTTTTTTTTTTTTCAAATTTGTTGCTACAAATCTTGTTGGAGAAGAATATCTATTTTTTTAGTTAGCCCCTCTACAATATTTTACTTCGTTCCCTGGCCTGTTTTTTATAAAGTAGTCACAAAAAAGGTTCTTTTTATTGATGTTGAAAATTATGCAATGACAATAATGTCAATTTTTAGCATCACTCATTTACAATGGACCGTAGTGCTCGAGAGTAAAGATCTTGGATGTGCCCAAGTGGGAAAAGCATCAACATTGGAGAAACTAATTGCCAACCTAGAGACAACTTTGTACAAAAGAAAGAAGAATTTAATTACTAGTTTCTATTCAAGTTAATTAACATGAAGAAAAATAAGGTGACGAACAATTAGTTTGTCTGAATTATCACTTGGGATCTAATCATCAAGATGATAACACTTTCAGGTAGTTAAAGAAAAAAAAATTCTCCTTTTTTTTATGAGATTCTCAAGTTCTGCTTCAGTATTTGGGATCCATTTGTTGGAGGTAAACATAAAGTTACTCCTTGACAACTACAATGGAACATTTAGCGAGTCTAGCATCATCTCGGTCGAAACCTGCAATGGTTTGATTTCCGCTTTTGATAATTTAAGCAAGGATAAAAAGGATTACAACTTCATATAGTAAGAGTGTGAAATTACTTGGCTATTTACAAAGTTTAAACAAAAATAAAATTAGAATCAATAGGATCATCATGTGCGGTTTTGGTTCACACAAGAGCCTGAAGAGTAATCCCAAATGTAATTATAGGAAAGGGCATTTGGGAAACAACAATATCGCAGTGCCACAAAACATTAAATATCAGAATTTAACACAATCAAGTAACTAATTCAGTACACACCTGAAAGACAATTAAATTAGTAGCTACTAACAACGCCACTTCAGATGTCTAACACCACCACCCCCTAATTGCTAACAAACACCATCCTTAAATAGCCAATTTTGAGCAAGATACATGTGGATTCTTTGACCAATTGCACCTCTTCACAACATTATCAACCTATCTCTTGGTTTGTTTTCTCAAATTGGGCAAAAATGGTGGGTTTGGGGTATTTAATGGTGGTGCTAGTTTGCATTTGAGAGGGTGGTGGCACAACATAGTAGCTCACATAAATCATTCTAAGAAACACATGAAATCTTTGTAAGAAAAATTGATTTTTTAAATGTTTTTTTAAAAACATGTTAAATAACTCTTTCATTATGGTTGGTCTACACTTAGAGTTGCCATGGTCAGTCATTAGTCCTCCTCTTCTACAAATCCAATTCATGAATGTTGGTTGCTTGTGATCTATGACACAAATTTTACTTGCTTTCATCAAACAAAAAGGCAAGGCATAACCACCCCTCTCACTTTATTTTTCCAATTAAAGCCGAGACCACAAATTTCACTTGCTCTTCTTTTTTTCTTGATTTGAGCAGTAGAGCAGTTTTGATTCTCAGATTTCAAGATTAACAAACATGGATTAGAGAGAGGAAACAAATAGAAAGAAAGACGGAGATGGAAGGCAAGATTAATATTGGTGTTTGCGTCATGGAAAAGAATGTAAAATGCGGATCGGGGTTGTTTATCTTTTGCCGACTTATCAAAAATCTTATCTCTCCTACATTACTACTTGCAACATTAAAATCCTATCTTGCAACATGGCCTTCCCAAGTGTAGACCAACCAGATGAAGGAGTTCTTGTACATGTTTTAAAACAATAAAAATAAGTTGCAGACAAGGGAGATGAGAATTTGGGGAAGATGGGTTAGGTTACATCGAGATGGATATAGGTTTGGCTCATCTTGAAGAGATTTTGACATGGGCAATTTGGTATTTTAGAAAATTATGGATGACTTAAGTTGGTCAATGTCATTGACTTAATGGTCAAAACTCAAATTGGGTGTCTGACTGAAATAGAAGAACTTTTGGGTGCCAAACAAGAAATACCTATGCTAATGGGAGCCAAAAGAAAAATAACCCTAAATATTTAAGACTCATGAAGAAATAATTAATGCTCATATTTCTACCATATCTCATATTTCAATAGACTTATAGGCTACTTATTTTACAAAATAGATCATTTAGATTCCGTAGTTGATGTAATGACTAATTTGTGTCTACTTTATACTTTTATAACCAACAATGACTCTTTTATTAACCCAGGTTAACCCATAAAGTTATAAGACATATTTACTTTACTAAACAAATAGAAAAACTACTTTTATACTTTTACGACTAACAAAGAATCTTTTATTAACCTAGGTTAACCCATAAATATATTTTTATGACTAACAATGACTCTTTTATTGATGATTCTAATTATGTCCAACTTAACATAACTGTAAGACAATTGCTCAAGAGGACATGGTTAATTAATTAAAATTTTAATTTGTTTAGGAAGGGTGAAGATGTTCTATAACTTTATGGAAAGAATTAGTGTTAGTCATAAAAGTATAAAGTAGGCACAAATTAGACATTACATCAATTACAGTATCTAAATAATCTATTTTGTGAAAAGTATGCCTTAAAAGTCATTTTCCATATTTTCAACCACCAACAATGCTTTACCTTCACCTTATCAGCTCTTAATAGTGTTATTAATAAATGCAATATGTTAAACTTCTAAAAGCAAAAGTCCTACAAATCAAAATAGAAATCAAGAATCAGGAACAAAAATCGTAAACGACATGTAGTAACTCATAATGCAAATTGCCTGGTAATTCCATTAATAAATGACATCCAAGCCTTTTGCTAAAAAATGCCTCAGCCTGCAGTAAAGCTTAAAACTTTTTTTTTAAACATAGCAAGATAAGAAAATTTTATTAATAGGAAAAACATTTGTTATAGTAACTGATGATAAACCAAAACGGTTCCAACTCTGCATCGTACATGTGTCATGATGATCTTGAAAAATAACATGCTCTAGAGTCAGCCCAACACTGATCCGACCCAAGCAATTCTAAGCCTGCCCAATGCAAGTCCACCAGACAGACCCAAATTCTTATAGCCTGCTAAGCCCACGTGTCTCACAACTGTCCTCAATACCCGTAAGCCATACTAAAGCAAGTATCTAGAGGATCAACTTCAGATGAGCAATTACAGTAGTTTTTTACTTCCAACTAGGAAACAGATTCCAGAGTATATTTCACATATGTAGACCTTCTACCTATAAACTACTCTTAGAACGGGAACTATCTCCACTATATCTAGGGGCATAAGGCTAACTAGGAAACTTCCCTCCACAATACGATCCTAATTAGATAAGGATATCCACGAAGATCTCCTTCCCTAAAACTACGTCATCCATGGCCTGGTCAGACTAAGACTCCAACACTATAAATAAGACATGAGGTAGTAAGCTAAGGTACGCTACAAATATCCTATTTTAATCCATTACACCTTCCTTAGATCCGTGTTTGACTTTAGCATTGGAATATCATCGGCCACCACAACGGTGGTTCGTGGCTTACGTGCGTTCCTTGTGCAGTCAGCAGGTTACAGGTCAAGGTCAAAGTCAATTCAAGTCAAAGTCAAAGTCAAAGTCAAAGTAGGGAGCGAAAAATGACTGCATTAGTTTGGCGTAGTCCGTGGGGAACGACAAATTCCTAACTTTTTACTAGCTATCTCTCTTCGAAATACAAAGAGATGGTGACCACTAGATCACGCAACAATGGAGAATAAGGAGACACGTCAAATGCTCAGACCGCGCTATACTGCCGCTTCTCACGGTGTCGACAACGCACGGGCAACAAACTCACACCCCTATGCTAGCTACAACAACGACGGACCCCGGAATAAATTTGTTGTCATTTCAAATACAACAAATTGCCAAAGCAGTGGAGGCACTCGTACAACAGAACCCTCCACCTACCAATGGAGATCAGGATCAACACATGCCCCCATCTTTCGAAAACAATAGAGAACAAGCACAAGAAGTCAAGCCTTGCTAGTTCCATTGGACTAGGGAGGCGCAGCTAATGCGGAACTGACTCTCAGGGCAGAGAGGCTCGGCCTCAGAACCCCTCCGCAGAGGGGCGCACGACCCAGATGTACTATACCGTCTCTCAGTTCCACCGTTCGTGGACTATATCATGAACGAAACTCTTCCAAAGAAGTTCAAGCCTCAAAAGCTCGACTTCTACGATGGGACCACCGACCCATTTGACCACCTACGCTACTACCAGCATGTAATGGCACTCAAAGAAGGATCCGAGTTGGTGATGTGCAAAACTTTTCCTACCAGCCTGAAGAAGTCAGCACTAACATGGTTCCATAGCCTATCGCCGAAGTTGATCGACTCATTCAAGATGCTGGCAAAGGAGTTCCTGTCGCGTTTTCTCGGAAGTCAGTGTCTCCAGAAAGACCCACACTACATATTCTATTTGAAACAGAAATCCAATGACTCAAAGAGTATGTCACACGCTTCAACAATGAGTTGACACTCGTTGATGGTTGTAGGGATGACAACTTTTACCACGGGCCTAAATGAGGGAAAACTTTATGATGCCTCACCTTGAACCCCCTTTGGATATGATAGAGCTCTTAAGAGCCTAGAGGTACATCACCTTAGAAGAGTTGAAAACTATGAGAAGGAAATAGAAGGTGAAAAGAAACCATTCGTTCCTAAGGACAGGAAGGAGGTGTGAGGATGAAGAAGGAGCAAGCAAAAACGCAATGACAATAGATCGGACTCTAGCCGGGCTAGGCCAGAGAAACTTCCAACTACGTTGGATCCAGATCTGTGCCCCCTTCATTCTAGCCCCATCGAATGTCTTGAATTCAATTAAAAACTGGGTAGATTTGAAGTAACCCTCCAAACAGAGCGGGAGACCCCTCCAAACGTGACAACAACAGTATTGCTCGTACCACAATGAGGGTGGCCATAAAGATACCAATGCCTGCAAGAATCTTAAGGTACGGGATCGAGTACTGGATCCGCAGAGCAAGCTAAAGAATTCTTGGCTCCAAGAAGCAACCAGAACGACCCCAGGACCGGGGGGAGTCCAGTCAAGGAGATCAAGAAGAGACTCTGGACATAATCCTGTCCTTCATGGAGTCGAACGGATGAAGACTTGTCAAACAGGTCCCGCAGGGCGAACTCTATTGGAGATGCGGACACATCCCGCAGATGAGGACATACGCATTTGCCACTCGAGGGTGCAAATCTCCATGCCCACACTTAACCTTTACAGACCAGGACCTCGAAAAATTTGAGCACCGCACAATGACGCTCTGTCATATCGGTCTCCATTGCAAGGTGGGAGGTAAATAGAGCTTTGGTAGATACGGGAAGCTCGCTCAACGTCCTGTTCTATAACGCATTCTGCAGTATGAACCTCAAAGAGGAGAACCTGACGTCTTCAGACTACTCGCTGATTGGATTCAACAGAGAGAAAATGCTTCCTGACCGGGAAGATAAGGGTTAGCAATATTGGCAGGAGAGCCACACTTAGAAATGTCATGAACCTGAACTTCATGGTAGTAGACGCGCCGTATACCTACAACCTTATCTTGGGAAGACCATGTCTCCACCAGATTGAAGCAGTAGTTTCCACCCTTCACCAGTGCGTTAAGTACACTGCTAACAACTCTAAAGGAACAATACGTAGGACCAGCCTATGACACGAGGCGCCATTATAATGCACTAAAGCAGTTAGAATGTTCCCAGATCCCACTGGATTCCCACAGCGCAATCGGAACTAGAGCCAAAACTAGTGACTGCAAGCGCCATCACTTCACTCGCAGTAGGGCGAAGAGGTCAATGCAGATGGGAGTACAACCCCCTGACATTCCCTCAGCACGAATAATCAACTCCCACGCAAGATTTACTCTTCAGTAACCTCAGAGACATCAACGAAGGTAGGTAGTTCGTTGAAAGTATCAACGATCCAGCAAGAGCCATGCAAATTCACTTTAGGGCCGAATCGACTTCTCTCCACCAACAGTTAGTCTATTTCAGTTGTTTATTTTCCTTCCCATAGTCAATGTAGAGTTTAATTCTTAAAAGCTTATGTGATTGCAATCATTTAAAAAATAAAAAAATAATCACACAAACACGCTCTATTGATTACTGGAAAGATGTAACAACAAGTGCCCTGAGGCGGATACAAAGACTACATACTACGTGCATCTGAATCCGATGTGACATAAAGTAAATCTCGCTTAAACAGTCAGACTCCAGAAGAGAGCAAAGATACCCAAAGTAGGCTCCACGAACTCTCCAATGAACGTTATCTACGAAGAACAGCAGGACGAAGGACTGGCTGTGTAAGAGAATGATGAAAATAACATGTCCAATTCAAGGCCTCTGCAGACACAACCCTCAAATATGGTTTGAGGTGGTACAAAATTAGACTATGGCCAGCTACGACCAACTCACACGCTCGATCCGGTCGACCAGATGAACTTGGGACAAGTATTAGGTTGAAACAAATCGAGTGCACCCTCCCACTGAAGGGATGAGAGGGATATCTAGAAGTCAATGGCCCAATCTAGTGGCCCGTCCAACTCCACTAGACCAAGATCTCGAATTCCAGCGCAAGGCAAGACAACGGGATTAATCGAGAGTGATGGAGGCGTCCGCTTTGGAGTTGGATGTTTGTATTCTCTGAGATTAAGCGCTCCAGAGCAACGATAGGGCACCGGCGCATAAATGACAGACTCATCCCTTGGGAGGGAGTCCATATTTATTTTTTGCAACATGAGAAGAAATAACGAGATCTCAGCGAACCAACTAGGTGCTCGCCCAAAGCAGATGACTGCGCATAACAGCAAGTCTCAACACGACTCATGGCATGTAAACGTCAGAACACTCGAAGACTCCAACGATAGAGATCTCCTTTTAGCCTTTGAAAAACCCAAAACATTTTCTTTGAGTAAGAATATTACAGGAGATACGCTATGCGGAAGATAATGCCTACAATGATGAATAAACACCATTATATAGACATAATGGTTCACCAAACAGACGCTTCAACATTAACTGTTAGCATTGATTATCGTATGAGAAACAAGGAGACGATGACTAAAAAGGAAACTGCACAAGTCCACATTCGTCCAATCAACAAGGCTGCATACAACCCCATTAATTATGAGGGAGTGACCAATACTCAACCGTATCGCGATCTATGTCGTACACGTGTTACCATGTGATTTACGCTATACACGTAACATATTTCATACAAGAAACCCTAGCTCTCACTCTACAATATTCAAACAACATTCTACCATGTGCCTGACGCGAGCATCAGAAACCCTAGTCAGTTTTGACACACGAATCACACCTGCATATCACTAGCTGATTCAAGGTACTCCTATATCTTCATAACTCGTCCGTACAAAGCATTCCGCTCGCTGATATAGGCTCGCACGCCCCCAGTTGGCGGAGCCCCCACATAGCCGAGCAAGCTTAGTCAGCTTTGGCTTACGATAACGACTTTCGATTCACCCCGACACCTAATCCGCTCAGTGCGGATCTCAATGGTTTAGGAAGTGGGAGTCTAATCAGTGCTATCACGCCTGGTGACTGTTTCCCCCTTCGTGGACAATGGTCGCCAAACCCGATCAGATAAGCCTAGTTGGTGACGATTGGCAATGAAAGCTTTTGATCAAAGCCCAGACCTATAGCCCCCTACTGTGCGGGTGTAGATGGTTTGGAAGGTGGGAGCCTAGTCAGTTCCGATTGATGTCGAAAGTTCACCATGGGTCGTTGCTTTGCTACAAACTATGGTCGCTGAATTACCAACTCCAGACTGTAGCCCCTACTGCGTGGGTGTAGATGGTTTGGAAGATGGGAGTCTAGTCAGTCCTGAACTGATTTCGATAGCTTTCCATGAGACTACTGCTCTTCTACAGACCATGGTCGCCGAAAACTCCCAGACTTGTAGCCCCCACTGCATGGGTGTAGATGGTTTGGAAGGTGGGAGCCTAGTCAGTCCCGAATTGATTTCGACGGCTTGCCATAAAACCATTGCTCTTCTACAGACCATGGTCGTTGAAAACTCCCAGACTTGTAGCCTGCATTGCGCGGGTGTAGATGGTTTGGAAGGTGGGAGCCTAGTCAGTCCAGAACTGATTCTGGCTGCTTGCTATGGGACCATTGCTCTTCTACAGACCATGGTCGCCAAAACCCCCAAATTTGTAACTCAATGCGCACATGTGTAGATGAATTGGAAGGTGGGAGCCTAGTCAGCCCCGAACTGATTTCGACAGCTTACCACGAGACCACTCATCTTGAACAAACCATGGTCACCGAATCCTCTCATCTCAAACTTGAAGCCCGCTATGTGTGGTGTAGATGGATTGAAAGGTGGGAGCCTAGACAGTCTCGAATTGATGTCGACGGCTTGCCACAGGATCATCTCTTCAACAGACCATGATTGTCGAATCCTCCCTCCCCGAACTTGTAGTCCACTCTGCTCGGGGATATAAGTCATGCCGACTCATAAATCGTCTACAACGGATATAAGTAGCGTCTTCAAGGTCACATGGGATGACATTCTATTATTAGCAAAAGCCACTCATGCTGACTCATAAATCGTCCCGTCAACACGCAAACGAGTGCTACATGGAATACCAGCCCGAGCTTACAAAACCTGACTTGGGACAAACGCTCAGGCTCAAAGACAATGCATGTGATCGACTATCACAATTCACTCATGCCAGCTAACCGCGACCGATAGTCAGGTAGGAGATGTGGCTTACATTAAGGACGCCCACTATTGGATGTAACTAAGCAATAGTGACTCAGAGTCACTTGGAACGCAAATGGTCAAACTCTCAATAGCAGACAGACAAGTCAATGACGTGAACTTAATGGTTCCATCAAAAAATGAATGTTAGACTCAATTAGTTTTCAAAATAAGGGCCAAACTCTAATAGGTATAAACTATTTAGTGCTAAACTCCAAAAAACCCTTAAAAATATATACTAAAGACATAATAAATAAATAAATAACCTAGTGTAATTTTCAATTCTCCTCCACATCGATGACCCTAGCAAACTGGAAGGTTGGCAATAGATTCTCAGTTTACGAGATGGATAATGCCTGTTGAATCTTTCAGGAAGGACATGCCAAACCCCCATCCACAAATACATTGAATTAAGAAATTGAGTATCTAGTGATGATACATCAAATAAAACTATCATCACGACCATACACGTGACAAAAATCACTTTTTACAATGACCAAGTATTTCAATTCAGGGCTAACTCGCAAAGCCCAAAAAGGCAGATCCAACATTAAAGCCCAAAAGTAGCAACCGAAGCAAACAAAATGAAATCATGCAAATAATTATTATTGACAAAAGAAATAAAAGATGACTTAACTAAAAACTCTCAAAATCAAAGGAACAATAGGTTCAAAACTCACATATCAATTATAATGAGTTAAATTTAATTAAGCATGCTATGAGTACCAATTACTTAGTTGATTACATGTGAATTTGCATATGATAACCATGAATAAACATTAACCAAAGAACAATATTAGACCATAAATCATGTTTATAACGTCATACAGTCTGACGCTGTGTCCAATTAATCCTCAGAATAAGTGGGAACATGGAGTGATATGTCATCCACGTCATGCTACACAAATGAACTCATAATAAGTTCTCTCAAGCTCCGGATCCTACTCTAATAAGGTTTCACCGGATCTCATATTTCACATGAACTAGTACCCGAGATAAAAACAGAAAGAAAAAATCAAAAAAAGAAAAAAAATTAATAATAAAAATATTAATGAAGTAATTAGCAATTTTACTAATCCCCGACAACGACGCCAAAAATTGATGCACTATTTTACTAGCACACAACTTTATTCCTTGCTTTGTGATTATAGTAAAGAATAAGTATGGATCACTTGCTAACCCGTGAAAGAGATGTAGATGGTGATAAATTAGCTAAGGGTTTATAAATCAATTATCAATAATCACTTGCTAACCCGTGAAAGACAATGCCCAAGATTAATTGTGACCGCACTGCATTAATCTTATTATTTTCTCAAATTCGTTGAATTAAACTAAGCGTCACTTTCAAACCATTCTTTTCATGCTATCTAATCAGGAATCGCAAGTTAGATAACAATCCATGATCATTAAGTTTTGTAGAAAATATGAACACTGACTAGGCAATTACAATTATGATCAACATCTTGTTCTTACCTAGGTTTTTACTTAACTTTACCAACGTTTCTGGATATTTACTACTTGTGAGTACAAGATTGTAACGATTAAGTGGAACTCTCTTATACTCTAGCCCAAGATCCTAACATGCTTACTAATTGGCCATCTTAACAAACATACAAAGAAAAGTTATCTATAAAATAGTTAAGCAAAACACAATCACTAATAGCAAAGAAGATTAAATTCAATTAATTCATAAAACACATATTTGACGCTTTGAATCCACTCCCAGCTAAAAGGAGTTTAGCTAGACATATTAATCATGTTCAAAGAATATTCCATAATCAAATATCAAACTAAATAAGAAAAGTAGTTAAGAGATTAAACGACGTCGTCTACTCGTGGTGGTAGAGAGAAATAATGTGGTTGCGGATAGCTAAGAAGAAAGAAGATACCGTTTTCCTTCTTCATTCTTCTCTTTCTTCTGCTTTGACCTGCTCTGTGTATGTATTGCTATTTGGAAACGAGGGAGAGACGGTGGCATCAGTGGCTGAGAAGGAGAGGGACTACGAGAAAGAGGGAAGGAAAGTGAGAGGCAAAAAAGAAAGTGGTCGACAGAGAGAGAGGCTGGCAGCAAGAACAAAAGGATCGATGGTGGTGTGAGGGTGTTGTGTGGTTGTGCTTGTGATTTGGCGGAGGGTGTGTGATGATGGCTATCCAAGGAGAAGACAATGGAGGAGATGATGTTATTGTTGCAAGATGAGTGACGACTTGTTGTGGTTGCAAGCGTGATTGCTTCAGGGCAGGTATCGTTATGTTTATAGTCGTTTTCTCTAGGTTTCCTTCTTTGAATAGTTTCCTTCTGCAATAAGTCGTCCTAATTCAAACCAACTTGCACCATTTAACTTCTATTTTGGAATCTTGTTATTGGAAACCTACACAAACATAAAAATAAACAATTAATACCATAATTAACAAGAAATAACCTAAATTATATATAGAAATATGGTACTAAAATTGCATAATTATGCTCTTATCAAACCCCCCACACTTATCTTTTACTAGCCCTCAAGCAAATTAAAGACAAAAATAAATGACTCAATCTATATTTTCCAACATTTGTATCACTATTCATATTCTAATTATATGTGAGAGGATTGATGTAAAAGAGAAACAAATAGCTCACATATGATATAACAAGAAAATAACATTTTCTGACATGTTTATTTACTAGAGTATGCCCCGTGCCGTTGGCACTTCACGTAATTTTATTTTTGTTAATTATTTTGTACTGAGCATATGCGTCATTATCCTTATTTTTGCTTTCAATCAGTATTAAAGTGTAAGCCGATTATAAGTGTAAGCATGTTTAGTCAAATTTGAATCATTTGTGAGAAAAATTTTAAACGCCGAAAATGAGTTCTCCCCCAATCTTTGAATTCGCCAAAACATGAAATTTAGGGTTTTTGTTTAAATGTGCATTAAGATGCTTGACTCGTTTTTTTGGTATGATTGGCCTGTTTCATTGTTTTTAAAACTATTAAAAAATATTAAAGATGTGCAATACATTATACTTTTTTTTTAATTATGAAATAGATATTTTTAATATTTTGGCCCTTATTTTGATCATTGATTTTGTTTGAAAGATCTTCAAAAATGCATTTCAACGATACTAAATTTATCAAAATCCGACAACAATGTAGATAGTTATGCTAATTTTCATTTTGCTAAAAGGATAACACAATATTTTTTCTCCGCCACATGTACATTCCACCTACTTTTTTCAAAAGTTTTTTCATTACTTTTACCTTTCTACATATTTTATATTTACAAATATGCCATAATAGGAAATGAATCTCAACCCTCAAATTCAATATATTTCCCAACTTTCAATCTTAACCATCTTTTATCTCTAATCCTTTTGATTTTAATTTGTCCCAGTCAGCAATGAACAGTAAAATACCACTCTAAATTGTAATATAGATTTAATTTATTTTCAGATATATGATCTCATGCAAGGAATGCTACTACTTGAATGCAAGAAATAGTGACACCATATGCTCATACCTCATTCGAATCTCCATATCGTGACATTGCATGACACACTCAATCAAAAGGTCTTAATTCAGGTTGACTAAGGCCAAGGGGTCAAGAGAAGAGAAAGAACAGATAAATAAATTACAAAGGGCTTAAAGAAATGGTTAAAACATGCAATAAGGTTAGAGACATTAGCAAGGAATCACATGGTTTAAGATATAAGTAGGAAAAATAAAAGGAAGAGGTGGCCTACAGAAAATGAAGAGTTTCAGCCATTATTTTGTATGTACTGAAAATGAAAGAACTCAACTATCTGTATTGTAATGAAATATTGAATGAATATAGACAAGGACTTGTGTCCCTTCTGTAATTTTGTACCACTTTTTTTTTTCAACTATTTCTTCTTGAAGTATCTACCATAAGGGCCTTCCCTCACACTTGCTTTTCAACATATCTTGAACCACAATATAGTCTCTGTAAATCAAATTATGTTTCACTCTTCTTATTAGGTTAGGAATAGAAAATGAGGGTAACGAAACAAAAATGTTTAATAGCAGGCTCAGCGGGGTTAACCTAAATGAAATATATCATGGATCAGACTTTATTTGGCAATGGTGGAAACTAGGTGTCTTTATCATGTCAAGTATGTCGTGCAATTCAATATAATGCTTTGAACGAAATTAATACAAGTTCTAGTGTTTAATTCTTTGTTATGAAAGCAATCCAAGTAGCAACCAAAACAAACAAAAATGAGATCATGCAAATAATTATTATTGACAAAAGAAATGAAAGATGACCTAAATAAAAATTCTCAAAATCAAAGGAACAATAGGCTCAAAACTCACATATTGGTTATAATAAGTTGAATTCAATTAAGCATACTATGAGTGCCAAATACTCAGTTGATTACATGTAAATTTGTATATGATAACCATGAATAAACGCTAACCAAAGAATAATATTAGACCTTAAATAATGTTTATAAATCACCTTAAAGTCATGCAATTAAAAACCAAATCTCATAATTGTGTTGGAAAGTATCCTAAGATTCAAAACAACTATAAATTTTTTTTATATTGCTGACACTAATACCAACAAAGAAAACAAAAATCAACATTTTTTTTAATGGACTGACATTTTTTAATTTTATTTTTCAAAAAAAAAAAACGTTGTTCCACTTACACTTAAACCTAACATTGTCCTTAATGTTAACAAATTATAGCACATGCAATGAAAGATTTAAAAGAGGAAACAAACAAAAGCAAATATAACGAAAATTAAATAAGGGAATAAAAAAGCAAATCTAATTGGGTTGTCTCCCAAGAAACGTTTGTTTTAACGTCATGCAGCCTGATAGTGTGTCCAATTAATCCTCAGAATAAGTGGGAACATGGAGTGATACGTCCTCTAAGTCATGTTCCACAAATAAACTCATAATAAGTTCTCTCAGGCTCTGGATCCTACTCTAATAAGTTTTCACCGGATCTCCTATTTCGCATGAACTAGTACCTGAAATAAAGATAGAAAGAAAAAAAAACCAATAAAAAGGAAAAAATTAATAATAAAAAACTAATGAAGTAATTAGCAATTTTACTAATCCCCTGCAATGACGCAAAAAATTGATGCACTATTTTACTAGCACAAAACTTAATATCATACTTTGTGATTGTAATAAAGAATAAGTAGGGATCGTTCTGGACCGGGGATTAGAGGGTTTGCCAACTAGCACAAAGAATAACTAAGAGACAACTAACAGCCTAATTAAGAAAATATTTGGGGATTAAAATTTTCTAATTTAAACTAAGAAAATAATAAAACTTAAGAGATGTAGATGGTGAGAAATTAACTAAGGGTTTATCTCCACACACCAAACATATGTTCATAAATCAATCTTCAATAATCACTTGCTAACCCGTGAAAAACAATGCTCAAGATTAACCGTGACCGCACTGCATTAATCTTATTATTTTTCCAAATTCGTTGAATTAAACTACGCGTCGCTTTCAAACAATTCTTTTCATGCTATCTAATCAGGAATCACAAGTTAGATAACAATTCATGGTCATTAAGTTTAGTAGAAAATATGAACACTACTAGGCAATTACAAGTATGATCAACATCTTGTTCTTACCTAGGTTTTTAATTAACCTTACCAACGTTACTTGGTATTTACTACTTGGTTTATACTCTAGTCCTAGATCCTGACATGCTTACTAAGTTGGCTACCTTAACAAACATACAAATAAAAGTTCTCTATAAAGTAGTTAAGCAAAACACAATCACTAATAGCAAGGAAGATTAAATTCAATTAATTCATAAAACACATGTTTGGGGCTTTGAATCCACCCCAAGCTAAAAGGGAGATTAGCTAGACATATTAATCATGTTCAAATAATATTCCATATCAAATATCACACTAAATAAGAAAAGGAGTTAAGAGATGAAACAATGAAGCCTGTTTGTTGTGGTAGAGAGAAACAATGTGGTTGCGGATAGCGGAGAAGAAATAAGATACAAATCTCCTTCCCCACTCTTTTCTTTTTCTGCTTTGACCCGCTCTGTGTATGTGTTGCTATCTGGAAACAGGGGGAGAGACAGTGGCGTCAATGGCTGAGAAGGAGAGGGACTACGAGAGATAAGGAAGGAAAATGAAAGGCGAATAAGGAAGTGGTCGACAGAGAGAGAGGCTGGCAGCAAGAACAAGGGGATCAATGGTGGTGTGAGGGTGCTATGTGGTTGTGTTTGTGATTTGGCGGAGGGTGTGTGATGGTGGTTGTCCAAGGAGAAAACGATGAAGGAGATGAGGTTGTTGTTGCAAAATGGGTGACGGCTTGTTGTGGCTGCAAGCGTGATTGCTTCAGGGCAAGTATTGTTCTCTTTATAGCCTTTTCTCTAGGTTTCCTTTTTTGCATACTTTCCTTTTGCAATAAGTCTTCCTAATTCAAATCAATTTGCACCATTTAAACTTTTATTTTGGAATGTTGTTATTGGGAACCTACACAAACACGAAAATAACAATTAATACCATAACTAACAAGAAATAACCAAAATTATATATAGAAATATGGTACTAAAATTGCATTATTATACTTCTATCAGTCTTTGGCAATCGAACCCTTGTTTTGCAGTCGAATTTCTAGGAGATCAGATTTGGATACATCAGTTTGGCATCGTCTGTGGGGAGCGACAATTTCCTTTCCGAAAGAGAGTTTATAGTTGAAAGATTCCTTAGCTTTAATCAGCAACAAAAGAAGTTAGAGCAAATGAAACATTCCACAAATCCTCAACTTAGCGACAATCAGGGCAATCCTTCTACTGGTGAAGCCGAGTTACCAATAAGGACTGCCCCAAATCCAACAACAACAGAGTCAATTATGCCAGGTAACACAACATTACAACATGAAATGGTGGCCCAATCGTCTCAAACATCAGGCGATACAGTAACAGATCCACATGTGGACCAACTTCTGGTCCATATGGATTATTTGATTTAAGTAGTGGAGCTTACTCAAGAACGTGTTCAATCAGCTGAACACTTCCAAACACCACCTCAACAAAACTCAGCCAACCACGTTCAAGAAAACCAATAAACCCTTGCCGAACTTCAACGAGTGAAATTTGAAGGCAATGAACAACACGGAGATGACGTTCAAAGCGAATGAATTCCTACACAAGTTCCATTCAGGATCAGAGTCGCAAATCCTAACATGCTTTACGAATTGGCCAGACCGTCGTTCTTCGATGCACTCATGAAGACTCATCTACCAAAGAAGTTCACTCTTCCAAAATTTGAAGCTTATGATGGTGCCATCGATCCGACGGACCATCTGCGACACTTCCACCACATGATGGACCTAAAAGAAAGCACAATGTCTATTCCATGTTGAACCTTTCTGACCAGCATCACGTCCACAGAATGAGTTGGTTCAACAGACTACCGCTTAGGTCAATAGACTCCTTATAACCGTTAGCCACTGCCTTCATGAGATTCATTAGCAGTCAGCGGATGAAAAAGGGGCCACACTACTTGTTATGCATCAAGCAAAAGCCTGAAAATACCATAAGGGAGTACGTTACTCGTTTTACTAAGGAGTTAATCATGATTGATGGTTGCAGTGATGACACGACCATTGCCACTTGCACTTCCGGATTGAAGAAAGGACCGTTTTACAATTTTTTGAACCTAGACCCTCCAAAAACCATGGCAACCTTATTGAAGTTCACTCAAAAGTACATCACCCTCGAGGAGATGTTGGTTGCCAAGTAGAAGAATGAATCCAAAAGGAAATCTTTCCCAGCAAATCGGGAGAGGACAAAAGAAAGAAGAAGCGACAGCAAACCTCAAGAGGAAAATGACCAATCGAAAAGGCATCGGACTAATGGCAGGTCCGAATTCAGTCAACAAAAACCCGAAGAGCTACAATCTGGAAGACCCAGACCCGAACGGGTAACAAGTATGGTAAGAAAAACGTATAAACCATACACGGCTTTGAAAACAAGTCGAGCAAGCATCCTAAATTCCATGACGAAATGGGAGGATATCAAATGGTCACTCAAGATGAGAGGAGATCAAGATGGATGAGATAAAAGCAAGTATTGTTCATTCCACAAGGATCACGGGCACGACACATAAGACTACTACAATTTGAAGGACGAAATTTAATAATGAGTCCAGAAAGAGCGACTCGGATAATTTGTCGGGCTGATAGACAACCGGTCTAAAGGAAAATAGAAGGTAGACATTGCCACAGGGTCAAAAGAGCAACCAAAGAGCTAATATATGTCTTACACGGCGTAACTAGGGAGAAAAAATGGTCTAACTGATCACGTAAGCAGTCAATCTGAGATATACAGACAAAGATTTAATACCCAAAATCTTCTGCACAACGTGACAAAGCAACCCCAACACTCTGCAGCAACTTGGTCAAACATATTCCGACCTCCTAGAAGATAACACAACACAACATCCCATTTCTAAAACCTAGCTTTCTTTCTTGCTCGTCCATCGATAGATCGTTCAACAATGGGGGACACAAAAATGTTGCATTTCAGGCGGAGATCAATCAGTTGATCAGGTTCGAGGGTCTCACTGACAAAAACAAGCTCAATTCCCAACTCTTTATCCACATTATCCCCGAAAAGCCAACAACATCTTCCATCATTGACAGTGAGGTTGGCATGACCAAATCCGATTTGGTGAACAATCTTGATACCATTACAAACCAAGGAATTCATGGAAGCCTTGGCAGTTGGCGCTGATGTGAGCATGATTGGACAATACGATGTTGAATTATACTTAGCTTACTTTGTTGTTGAGAAGGTCATCAATTGGAGTATCTTGAAGAGTGCAGGCTCAAGGATTTGATTAAGAAGCATTCTTAATTCATTAGTTACCCTATCATGGCCATAAACGTGGCACAAACCATCATAATTAAGGGAAAATTATTATGAAGAAGATAAGTCATGGCGAGAATCATTCCCCCAAGGAAACATTTCAATTAAGGATAATATCGTTATAATAAATGTCCCTATTCATCGCACCATTAGAGCTTAAGCCATGCACATAGTTCAATGCACTCAATCCAGGAGATCGATCGAACATTGGACAACCGGAAGGAGAAACAATACCAAAAGCAAACTTTAAGAAAATCCGAAATCAAAGCCGATCCAAAACAAATACAAGACTCATCAACATACAATCACCCACTAACGTCAAGGGCGTGCATGAGTGAGTCTACTATGTCAGCATGACATTTACAAACGCAGAAGTGAACTACCAGATTCTTGAGAAGCTAACGTTCGCCCTAGTCGCATTTTCAAGAAAACTTCGATCATACTTCCAAGCTCATCCCATCACAGCCATGACCGAACAACCACTGCAGTTGGCGCTGCACAAACCAGAACTATCCGGGGGAATAACATCAACGAACATCAACCAAGCAACAATCAAATGGAAAGACACACCTAACAAAATGTTCAGGAATGGATCCTACACTGTGACAGAACACCCAACGAGAAGGGAAGTGGAGCGAGAACAATCCTATTCAATTCAAAAGGCGTAATTCTGGAAAAGGTGATAAAATTCAACTTTGAAGTCTCTACTTTAAGATAAATCAGCGTTCTCACCGACTCCAAACTGGTGGTCAACAATTTGAATAAGAAGTTCCAAAGTTAAGGATGCTTAGATAAAAGCCTACCACTAAAAGAATACTGAGTTGATGGAAAGCTTCCAAGCTACATCAAATAAGACTATCATCACGATCGTACACGTGGCAAAACTCACTTATCACAAGCACCAAGTATTTTAATTAAGGGCCGACTCGCAAAGCCCAAAAAGGCAGATCCAACCATTAAAGCCCAAAAGGGTCCTCTAAAACATATCACAATCAAAAGCCCAAATCCAGGCCCAATGAGTCTCTCCCTTAAAATTAGAGAAACGTTACAAAGGAAACGAGTCATGGCGGGAGTTACTCCCCCAATGACGTATCTCCATAAAAGAGGAGAAGATAACGTTTCCCCTCATCAAGCCTCACATGCTTAAGTCTCACAGAAAATTAATAGCGACCATTATATAAGGTAAAGAGAACATTCGACAAATGTATGCAAGTTTAACTGAACTCTGTCTAAATTTAGCCTTCTCCTACAAATTTACTGACTTAAGCAACGAAGTGCCTTCAACCATAAAAAAAAAGTGGTCTTTGGTAATCTATTATTTTGCAAATTGGATTTCTAAGAGACCAGATTTGGACGCATCATCTAGAATGTCGGTTTATGGAAACAAACATTACATGCAAGTACAGACAAGATAAACTCCATGAAACTCATGCTTCACTTTATGTTCATTACCATTGCCACTGTAGAAGCATGCAAAGAATAATGAGGATGACATAGAAGCTACAACCAAAACATAATTTTTTGAAGCCACAAGCATATTGGAATATCAAATGCTCCACAACTAGGTCTTGCAACCAATGTTTTAAAAAGCATTTTTTGATGCAAAGCAGTCAAGCTATTTTCGAGGCGAAGCGAGGCGTTTTTTCATAAAAAGTGATGAAAAAATATTAAAAAAAATAAAAAACAAAAAACAAAAGAAGCAATCATCAATGCAAGAAATAACATGAGTTTGTTTTATGTATGTATTAGTGTTTATCTTTTGCAATCTGCATACCTGAAATCTGAATATCTGTTGCAATTTGCAGCGAAGAAGAATTGGAAACTGAACTTTACTTACTTGATCCTACAGCCAGCCACAACAACAACTAGCAAGCAGCCAAAGTGCCAAATAGATCCTCAACACCTTCCTTCAAGCTGAATGGGATTTTCTGGATGAATCAAATAAGTTGCATTAAGATGTACCCACTTGTTATATGATTGAAAATAATGTAAACAGTTTAATTGATTTGAATAACATAGTGTACAGTATGTTTCCCTGTCATTGTGATCCATATATAAATGAAGACAATCTTCCATATATACATGAAGACAAACTGCTTACAAATGATCTACTTACCTGTCATTGGGGTAAAGACAATACCAGCTGAAATCTCAGATCCCATAACACAAGAACATGCCCTACATAAAAATGACAATACATTACAACAATAATACCTAATAATGCCACATTCCTAAGATGGATTCTTGTAATACCTAATAAAAATGAAAATACATTACAACAATTTTCATGTATATGCAAAGGAATCATACAAGTTTGATGCTAGATGGATTCTTGCAGTGGAAAAAGTGAATGTTGCATATCAGACACATAAAATAGAGAAGAATAAAGTACCAAAGGTTCTTCCAACAAATAGATAGACAAACAAACAAACCTTCAAACCCATTTTTCTTTCAACTGAGAAAGAAGAGGAATGTTTTCTGTCCTTTCAAACAAACAAACCTTCAAACCCATCTCTCTATTTATTCGCCGGAGCATCCATTGATTCCGGTTGATTCTGGGTGATTTCGGCGATGACCCATAGTTTGTAAATTCATTGAATTAACTCATTTTACATAAAAATAAGTATAAATAATTGTTGCGGTGCTAATCCATACAACAAGATTTAGTTCATTCAATCCCCTTGGAGATGTTAAACATTGAAAATAGTCAAAATGATTCCAATCATGTGAGTCCCCAACAAGTCTGTTTGGTTAAAGACCACAAAGGCCCCAACAACTCATCAATCAAGGTACTTCAAAACCCTAGATTCATATATTTATTTCTGACTAATACAGGTAAATCAACTGAATTAGTAAATATTGTTGAAAATTAATGATTGAAAAACCAATAAAAATAAATAGAAATGATTTTTTTTGGAAAGCGAGCTGAATTTTTATAGGATCCCGTGCGACCTACAAGTCAACACCATAAGAAAGTAACCATGTCGCCGGTTGGTCTCGAACCTAGGACGTGGGGGATAAACCCACACAGCCCTAACCACTCGACCATAACACCGTTGGCAATGAATAGACATGATTGTCAAAGAGAATTCCATTAAATTGAAGATTGTCTTCAGAGAGAGCATCCAATACACCACAACAAAATCCAGAGAAACCCCCATAAGTACAAAGACCTACTACTACTACTATCTAAATTTACATGTAAAATTACCCCAAAACAAACAACTACAGAGTTAACAATTTGAAAAAAGCATCAGATTTATACTAAGCCCTCTCACCATGGATCATGCGAGCAAGCTGGATGTCCTTGGGCATGATAGTAACCCTCTTGGCGTGAATGGCACAGAGATTGGTGTCCTCAAAGAAACCGACCAAGTATGCCACAACGACCTCCTGAATAGCAGCAACAACACTCCTTTGGAAACGAAGATCGATCTTCAAGTCTTGAGCAATTTCACGGACAAGACGCTGAAAGGGGAGCTATCGGATGAGAAGCTCAGTACACTTCTGGTACTTTCTGATCTCACGAAGAGACACAGTTCCTGGCCTAAACCTGCGAGGCTTCTTTGCTCCTCACGTTGCTGGAGCTTCCATTCGTGACAAAATTAAAGGCAAAACTCCAAGGTCCCCAATCCCGACCCCATTCCAGTTTTGTACAGTAAAAGTAGAACAACAGAAGAATGAAGGAAGAAGCCAGAAGAAGGAAGGAAGAAAGAGCAGAAGGAAGGACTTACATTACTTTACTTCGATGTCGGTCGAGCAGTCAAGACTTGAGTTGAGTTCACTCTTCTTCACTGTGAAGTTGCTACAAATCTGAGAGTACCACCACGACACCACCGTCCTCCTTCTTTGTCAGAATCGTCCTTCTCCTCATTTTCTTTTTTTCTTCTTCTCCTTCCTCCTTTAGCTTTAGCTCCTTTTCCTTCTCTGTCCGATTATGAAGAGAAACTAAGAAAACAGAGAAATTAAGGCTCAAATCACACACGTTAGATCACACACATTAAATCACATACGTTAGATTATTCTCTAGATTGATAAATCAAACTACACATTTTTTATAAGCGTACGCCTCAAATGAGTTGACTCGTACGAGTCACGTTAATAAATCTTGCGCCTCGAAAATTCCCTGTGACTCGTCTGAGTTGGGGCGATTTTTTAGCAAGTCGAGGCGACTCGCGAGTCAGAAACGTTTTTTTAAACATTGCTTGCAACAAATGAAAGAATTACCTAATTCAAGCTGTAAAGCCTGTAACTTGCACACTTGGTTGGCTAATCAAAACTGAAAGCCTAGTGCCCATGGTGGCAGATCATAAAAAGTTAACTTGAAGGTACATATTAAAACACGAAAAAATAGATGTCAACCTGATATCTTCCAAGTCCAACTCCAATCCGATGAAAACATGTTCCAACAAAACATGAGTATCACAATTCCAAGCCAAATTTTCACATGTGGCCTTTTCTAGCCTTGGTTGCTAGGTGAGGCGACGGGCTTGGCTTGGGCACCCAGCTGGCCTAGGCATCCCCTTTGTAATGCTTAGCACTCGGCAACATTTTTTTTTATTTATTTATTTATTTCCAATCCATCTTCAAGCATGACCTACATTATACATCATTTTAACAAGTAATTTCACACAAATTGGACTAAAAACTTGAAATTCAAAGCATTGCATAGTCATAATCCAACATCATAACACAACAAGCCAACAATGAAAATCCAAGAGTCTAACTCTAGAATAAGTCACACAAAACTCAAAAGAAACCATAAGAGTATTAATTCTAAAAGAATTGACTTCGAGTAAAAAAAAAATTTTAGTCTCTGAGGGTCGCTTAGGCAAACGCCCGAGACCACAACAAAAAACACCATGCCTTGCAAATGCGAGGCGGTTCTAATATCGGATGTCTGCTTAGTGTCACGGGCTTTCTTTTCTCAAGGTACTTTCCGTGCGGCACTAGCAAACTTTGCCCCAAGTTATCAAAGAAAGCTAGTCAGTCTTGCCCACAAAGACTTACTTAGACTTTGGAAAACTAAGCAAGCATTTGAATTCTCTGAGGTCTAAGTAAGTCTTTGTGGGCAAGGCTGACTAGCTTTCTTTGATAACTTGGGGCAAAGTTTGCTAGTGCCGCACGGGAAGTACCTTGAGAAAAGAAAGCCCGTGACATTAGGCGTTGCTCGAGACTACATAGCATGTGGTCATTTTAACATTAAAATCTAAAAAGATTTAGGATGTGTTTGGTTGCATGGATTTGGACTTCATGAATGGAATCTATGTGGGGTACTATATATTTCTAAGACTAACTTGATGAAAATGTGTGAGATCATTTATCACAAATCTGGAGGTTTTTTTTTTTTTTCATGGAGTTGAACTCCTATGATCATGGGAATCAATGGGGTGAAGAGTTTGTTCATGGGAGTTGAACTCCCACCATTTATTTAAAAAAATCTAGAATTGGTGATAGATAATCCCCCATTTTGATCAAGTTAGTCTTAGAAATGTGTTGTCTCCTATGGATTCCACAGAATTTAACTCCATGCAACCAAACACACCCTTAAAGATCGTTGGACTTGCAATGAAAATATGTTAAATATTGTAGAGAGTTGCAATGAAACTATGTTTGAGCTGACTCAAATAACGCTAAAAACAAATATTTAAGACCCATAAACATATCAAACAAAGAAAAAGGGTTTCTAAACTTAAAGAACACCAATTTCGTGAGGACAACGATGGACAGAGCGCAAAAAACAAGAAACATCACAATAATAGATCTCGACTCTCCCTCACATAGAAACCTTAGATAAGATCAGTATGTAAAGAGCATATTAGCTTTACATTACCTTGCTAAAACACAAAAAATTGTGTTCTAACCTTAAAATAATAGACATCCAAGATATGAGTAGAAATCAGATGCAAAAAAACATTGAAAAACTACAATTACAATGAAAGACAAGCAACCAGACCAATTGTCGATGCTGCAAAAGATCCTTACAAAACACATGACCAGCAAACACCACAGAATGAAAAAAAAAATTCTACATTACTTGCTGTAACCATCATATATAAACAAAACATTTCAATTGTGCTTGATTTTGAGCGAGACGTAGTAGGAACATTTCACACAAAATCTGCTACTTCTCGCTCAAAATCAAGCTCCACCTAATATTCCTCCACGAACCTCTCTAACTCGTGTTGACCGCATAATGGAAGGAGGTTGATAAAGGCATACCCAGGGGCGGACCCATGATTTTAGTCGAGGGGGGGGGGGCAAAATGGAAAATACTTATTAGTTGATAATAGTAGTTATCAATGGTAAAAGCAAATTTTTTTTTTACCGAAACTAGTAACTAATAAAAAAATTCAACTATAAAAAATACAATGCATATATCAAATTTGATCCAAGTCCAGTCCATTTTAAGCCAAAATAAGGTCACTATTGATAACCTTAGCAAAGAGCAAACAAGCATAATAATTAGAATATATAACTAATATCACAAAAGAGTTTGTCTAGGCAACCAGACTTTAAAGCCATTTTTTTGTCAGGCTAGAGCATTTTTACACCTTTACCTATTCTCTTTAAAATACAACCACAAACATTATCTATAGAAGGGATAGAAATGTAAAAAACTTAAAACCTTACCAAAAAGTGGCTATAAAGTCTGATTGTCTAGAATTGAGAATTACAAAATAATTAGGATAAGTTATAGGTGAAACTACAAATAATTTGAAATTTGCGAATCTAATATGATCATAATACAATTTCAAAGAAAAAATAGTTTATATGAGGCTCAAATTTTATACGAGTTGGCTAATGGTAAATATTTTCATTGAATTGTATCGTTATTATTTTAGATATTAATTTTAAATAATTTTTTGTTAGGGGTTTAATATCACTTGTGAAAAACAATTCATTTATTTAATGTTAATACATTTTTATTAAACTAAACATTTTTTAATGTTTGCAATTACGAATAAAATTGAATTGAAAATAAAATAAAAAATGCACTTGAAGAGTATCGAACTCAAGTCTTTTACTAAAAGTGATAAACCTTCAACCACTACACCAACAAAGACATATTTGATTACTTTCATAAACAATTAACATATTGTATTCTACATTATATAATCGATTTTTTAAGATTAATATATATATACTAAAAATATTTTAAAAGTTGAAGGGGGGCAGCTGCCCCCCCTCGCCCCTTAGTAGGTCCGCCCATGGGCATACCCATTTTGAATAGAGCATACCCCTGATATTATAAAGAAAATATAGCTTTAAAAATGTTCTCTTTTATGGATTAGTACACCCCGCTTGACCTAAAAAAAAAATTCGACTTCCATATCTTCCCCCAATTCTTATCTCCCCTATCAATCCTTCTACGTATCGAGGGAGGGAACGAGGTAGGGAGCCAGGATGCTCCCTCGCACGTGGTCCTGCGTCGTCCCTCGCATGTGGTCCTGCGTGGATTAAAAAAAAATGAAAAAAAAGAGGGAATCGAAATTTTTGGGGAGAAAAGGAGGGAACCTCTCCCTCTCCCCATTTCCATCTCCATCTCCACATAGACAGAGATAGAGAAAGAGAATAAACCCCATCGAATCTATTTCTCTCAAAACCCCATCGAATCCTCTCTGAATCTATTTCTCTCAAAACCCCATTTCTCAAAACCCCATCGAATCTATTTCTCTTTGATACAGAGTTTTAGATTCTCTCTTTAATATCTTTTTCAATGAATTTGCAGGTGAGGCTGTAGTTGGTGGGGAAAAGGGGAAGCAGAAGATTGTAAGAGCGGGTGGGAACAATCGTCGAGCTCTTGGAGACATTCACAACCTGGTTCAGCAGCAGCAGCAGAAGATCAATCGACCCATAACAAGGTAAATTCTAGGGTTATGGTTTCCAAAACAAAATCTCTTCAAATCCCCATCTCTTTATACCCAATTTACTCGAATTACTTAGCCAAGAGTGTAAAATACTTCACAATTTGCTATGATTTAGTCTCAATTTGTGCTAATTTGTAACTAATCATTGTTTTATTAAATAGTTTATGACGAAGGTTCAAAGTTCATCTGCTTCCAAGTCCAAAGGTGGTGGTGGTGGTGGTGGATCGTCACAGGCGTCCGATGTGTAGCAGAAGCGAAAACGAGGGGTTTTTCAGAAGGACTGTAAGTGATTTCAAGTGAGTTTTTGGTAAGATTTTGAGTGGTGGGTTTTCTTGTTTATGATTTTACTAAGTGGTTGTTGTTTTGATGGTTTAGTGCAGCATATGATGTATGGTTTTGGTGATGACCCCAATGTGAGTTTCTCATCTTTATCATCAAATATGTGTACCCTGTAATTTTTTTTAGGTTCTTCAGTTGTTATTGTTTCAATTTGTAGTTAAATTCTTAGTTGACAAGTTTGGATTTGTCGAAATTAGGAGTTTGTTGCAATTTTCAAGTTAAAATCTGCTAGAAATGCAGGCATATTCAATGGTAAGATGTATAAATCGGCATTCGGATGTATGATGCCCAAGTTATATTGCTCAATTTTTACACACTCAACTAATGGGATTCGGGAACCTGTGGTTAAAATTTGAGGTAGTTTAAGTGCTGCCCAATTCTTTAAGTGAAGTTTGATCATGTTTAATATGGTGTCGTTTTGATACTTTGCGGCTTTATCCTTGGAATATATCAACCGGTGTACTTTGTTTGACAATAGTACGAGCTACTGAGGTTCGATCTGCTTCGAGACCCTCCGGCGGCATATATTCTTTCGGGGTGATGTTGGCCTATAGGCGGCACCTCTGGGGATAGGTTACGGATCCTATCAAACACCGGCTTGCCTTTCAAAAAAAAAAAAAAAAAAAAAAAAAGCTTAGGAAATGCTTAGTGTATTTTGCTTATTGTGAACTTCAGATGTATCTTGCCTAGTTGTTGAGCTAGATTGGAGTGTTCTGTTTTACTTTAGGATGAAGAAACTGACTTTTAAAGTTAGCTTGGTCTGTTTTAACTTTAACTGGTTCTACGAAATTTGCGTTTTTCCTTCATTTCTTCGTAAAGCTAGTGATGTTTAAGGCGCACTTGAATCAAAATGCTTCTATTTGGCTTCCTTCAGTCAAGACTTTTTGAGGATACTGAGTATGTGATTCGAACAAAAGCGATTGTGAGAAAACTTTTAATCAGTGTGTTTATTTGTTTATTCAATATTTCAAACAAGTCAGTGAAAATTTTCTAAGGAACTTATGGTGAATTTTGACAAGTTTAATACAGTATTGAGTTCGGGGTGTCTTCTCGTTTCAGCAATTATCTTAGTATCTTCAATATTTGCTTAATATAAGTTTTGAGTTTTGTCATGCTATTTAATATATAACCCTCAGCAAAGAAAATGTGCTCTCATGCATATGTAGTTATGTACTGAAATGTTGTGTTTCTAGCACATGATACACTTAATCAGTTGATACTAAATTACATTCTTATTCTCTGTAGCCACTTCCAGAATCTGTGGCACTTGTTGAGGACATTGTTACTGAATACGTTACTGATTTGGTAAGTTCATCAGCTCTTACTTGGATGTTTTGCAAACAGCCGAGGATTTAGACATAATTACCCTAGCTAATCGAGTTGTGGTCTTCTCTCTGGCATAACAAGTAGGGATTTATCTTAACAAGTAGCAATTCAGATTCAATTTTTCAGATTCATTTATAGATTCATTTACTGCAAATTCTGACTTTGTATCAATTTGAAGCAATTCATATTCAGTTTTTCAGATTCATTTTCTGCAAATTCTGACTTTGTATCAATTTGAAGCAATTCAGGTTTTTATGAGCCCCGGCTGGTTTTGCGGAGCAAAGTGGGTCTAGAACAGCAGCGCGTTGCAGGGGCAGTCCGTGGTCGAGACAACGTGGTCTGGAACAGCAAGGGGCAGTCCGTGATCGAGACAGCGTTGTCTGGAACAGCCGCGCGTTGCAGGGGCAGTCCGTGGTCGAGACAGCGTGGTCTGGAACATCAGCGCATTGCAGGCGCAGTCTGTGGTCTGGAACAGCAGTGCGTTGCAGGCGCAGTCCGTGGTCTGAAACAGTTTCTCAAGTAAGATGTCACACAAGCTGCTCTTTACCTTGCCAGTGAGGATTCAAAGTATATCAGTGAGGATTCAAAGTATTCTAGTGATTTTTTTGTTTCGGAATTATGAACTTGTTTGTGAGTTTGGCTGTATCATTTGGGTGTATGTTCAATTAGTGACAATAAATTCGATCACAGGATCTCATGTAAGCCTTCATTGTATCGATCAATGGTTAATAACAAAAAAAAAGTTCAGAAATTGTTTTTCCAGATTATAGAATTCTTGTCCTAAACATCTCACTACTGAAATGATGCAAAGTGTTCCATTGTTATGTCCCAACTTGTGCATTTGTAAGTACAAATGAACTACATCAAATGGCTGTCCTCTGTTTTGAATTGGGTTCACAATGGCCTTATAACATAGTGAATAATGTGAACAATTGGAGAGATTACCAATGGCCTTTGGATGGTTATTTGAATTGGAGAGATCAGCATATCTGAAAGTTGAAAGTTGAATAATAGGTGAATTGCTGATCTGAAAATGCTGAGTATGCCTGATCTGAAAATGCTGAATTGCTTAATTGCTGATATGAAATTGCCTGATATGAAAATGCCTGATCTGAAAAACTGAATTGCTGATCTGAAAATGCTGAATTGCTTAATTGCTGATCTGAAAAACTGAATTTGCAGTAAATGAATCTGAAAAATTGAATCTGAAAAGCTGAATTTGAATTGCCAGACATTTATTACTTATAAAAAATGACTTACAGACGCTACGGGGGTACATTACGACGTTACCCGTATTAAAAACCAAACAAAATTAAGAACAAAACATGTCCTTGACACAGTTGCCAGAATACAAAACTAATATGAACAAGATAAACTTAAAACACCAAAAATAATTGAATCCAACCCTTTGCATCCTGAAAGGAAACAAAATGCAAAACGACCCATCCACAACACCAAGCAAGCAGCATGTATGCGTCTGACTGCACCTTGGCTCGCAGCAGATCTGCCCAATCAGCAACACCAAGCAAGCATCCCCTGTTTTACAGAAATTCGGGAGCACTTCCTGTAGACAGCACTCGCACCCAGACAGCATGAAGGCGAAACTGTTCCAGACCACGGACTGCGCCTGCAACGCGCTGCTGTTCCAGACCACAGACTGCACCTGCAACGTGCTGCTGTTCCAGACCACGCTGTCTCGACCACGGACTGCCCCTGCAACGCGCTGCTGTTCCAGACCATGCTATCTCGACCACGAACTGCCCCTGCTGTATCAACTGATTAACTGTATCATGTGCTAGAAAACACAACATTTCAGTACATAACTACATATGCATGAGAGCACATTTTCTTTGCTGAGGGTTATATATTAAATAGCATGACAAAACTCAAAACTTATATTAAGCAAATATTGAAGATACTAAGATAATTGCTGAAACGAGAAGACACCCCGAACTCAATACTGTATTAAACTTGTCAAAATTCACCATAAGTTCCTTAGAAAATTTTCACTGACTTGTTTGAAATATTGAATAAACAAATAAACACACTGATTAAAAGTTTTCTCACAATCGCTTTTGTTCGAATCACATACTCAGTATCCTCAAAAAGTCTTGACTGAAGGAAGCCAAATAGAAGCATTTTGATTCAAGTGCGCCTTAAACATCACTAGCTTTACGAAGAAATGAAGGAAAAACGCAAATTTCGTAGAACCAGTTAAAGTTAAAACAGACCAAGCTAACTTTAAAAGTCAGTTTCTTCATCCTAAAGTAGGTTTGGCAAACCTACCTGAAAAAGACACAAAAGGTGGAACAAGATTAGCAGAAACTGGATTTGGAATGTTCACCTTCTTACCTTGGAGTTCTGGTGTTTCAATGATGGATGGATCATCCTTCTGTAACTCAGCTTTCTTATTTCGACTCTGTTTAGGGACTATTGGCTCATTCTCAATCTGCCTACCACTCCTCAATGTAGTTGCTTTTGCAGTTTCAAACCTGCCCTTCGGATTTGGAGTGGTAGAACTAGGAAGTTTTTCTTGCTCATGAATTTGTCCAATAAACTAAGCTATTTGTCCCATCTGTAGCTTCAAATCTGCTATATCTTTTGTTTAATTCTGCTGAGAAATAGTTAATGATTTCAGAATCTCATCATAATTAAGCGGCATACCTGAATTGTGCTGAGGTGGTTCAGGCGACCCTTGAAATAAACCAGGGGGTGGCCGATTTGAAGTCTGTTGTTGAGGTTGTTATGAATTTCTCCATCCAAAACTTGGGTGATTTGTCCAACCTTCATTGTAGGTGTTCGAATAAGGATTATTCCTATAGTGATTTTGCCCCTGAAAACCTATTGCATTGACATTCTCCCAACTGCCATGCTCAATCAGTTGAGGACATTGATTAGATGGATGTCCTGGCTTTGTACACACGCCACAAACCTATGCAACTCCTAGCATATTCGACTTCCCTAGGGCCTGAGTCACAAGTGAGGTAAGATTAGCCATTTGAGCTTCCAAACTAGAATTAGTACTTACCTCATTGACTTGGCGTGAAGGCTCTCCAATTCCTTCATACTGCTGGGCATTTAAGGCTCGGTTTGCAATCAAAGTTTTTGCGGCTGCTGGAGTTTTATCAACCAAAGCTCATCCTGCTGCTGCATCTAACATCTGTCGCTCAAGAGGAAGCAATCCCTCATAAAAGTATTGAATCAGGAGCTCCTCCTTCATCTGATGCTGCGGGCATGATGCTATGAGTTTTGAAGCGCTCATAGTAAGCCGGATATGATTCTCCTGGGCCTTGCTGTATGTCACTGATTTTCTTCCTCAATAAGATAATTTTGGAAGTTGGGAAGAATTTCTCTAGAAACACCTTCATGCTTTCCCAAGAATATACTGTTTCGGAAGGTAGTTCATAGAGCCAATCCTTAGCCTTATCAGTCAGAGAAAAGGGGAATGCTCTAAACTTTATGATGTTTTCATCCACATTTATTGGCGTCATACTGGAGCATACTATCTCAAATTCCTTTAAATGTTTATTTGGATCCTCCATAGAAAGATCATGATACTTCGGAATATGATGTAGGCTGAATTTCAGCTCGAATGACTCAGTCTTGCCCTGCGCGGCTAATGGATACTGAATGCACAAGGGTGCGGCATTGTCCAAGGTGGATGCCGGAAGTTCTTTAATAGATCTATTATCTCCCATGTCGAAGTCTTGAGATTCAAATTCAAAGCTAGATGTTTGTAGTTCTTTTGTTTCTCTTCTTCGTCTTCTAAATGTTTTTTCAGGCTCTGAATCGTATTCTACTAAGTTTTCGCTGGATCTCCTATTGTGCATGAACTAGTACCTGAAATAAAGAATTAAAGAAAAAAATCAATAAAAATAAAAATAAATAAATAAATAAAAACTAATTAAGTAATCAAGAACTTTTCTAATCCTCGGCAACGGCGCCAAAAATTGATGCACTATTTTAGTAGCACACAACTTAATACCCTGCTTTGTAATTTGTAATATAGAATAAATAAATATCGTTCTAGAACGGGGATTAGAGGGCTTGTCAATTACACTAATAATAACTAAAAAAAACAACTAACAACCTAATTAATTAAATAAAAGGGGATTGAATTTTCTAAATTAAAGTATGAAAATAACTACGAAAATTAATGTAAAGATAATAAACTAAAGAGATGACAAAGATGAGAAATTAGCTAAGGTTTTATCTCCAAACACCAAACGTATGCTTATAAATTAATCTTTAATAATTACTTGCTAACTCGTGAGAGACAATGCTAAAGACTAACCGTGACCGCACTGCATTAATCTTATTATTTTCCCAAGTTCATTGAATTAAACTAAGCGTCGCTTTCAAACTATTCTTATCATGCTATCTAAACAGGAATCGCAAGTTAAATAGCAATCTAAGATCATTAAGTTTTGTGAAAAATATGAACACTGACTAGGCAATCACAAGTATGATCATCATCTTGTTCTTGCCTAGGTTTTGACTTAACCTTACCAACGTTCCTTGGTATTTACTACTTGTGAGTACATGATCATAACAATTAGGTGAAACTCTCCTATATTCTAGCCCCAAATCCTAGCATGCTTACTAAGTTGGCCACCTTAACAAAAATACAAAGAAAAATTTTCTATAAAGCAGGTAAGCAAAACACAATCACTAATAGCAAGGAAGATTAAATTCAGTTAATTTATAAAGCACATGTTCGGGGCTTCGAATCACCCCTAACTAAGAGAAGTTTAGCTATACATATTTATTATGGATTAATTATGTTCAAACAGTAATCCATAATAAATAATCAACTAAAATAAGTAAAAAAAGTTAAGTGATGAAACAAAACACTACCGCCTGATCCGTGGTGGTAGAGAGAGGAATGTTGGGTGCGGATAGCGCGAAATCTCTTCACCTTCCTCACGCGATTGGCTCCTTCGCTGCTTCCTCAGCTCCCTTTGTTCTGCTTCTTCAGTCTCCCTTCGTTCTGTTTCACCTCTTCACTTCGATAACTGCTTGTGAAACAGATTGAGAGAAATAAGGAGATGACGAGGGACTGAGACGGTGGCGACAATCAGGGACAGAGAGAGAGAATTGAGGCGAGGGTTTCGGTGCGAGAAGGTTCTGATGGTGGCGGCGATGAGGGAGTCAGGCGAGAGAGGGATGAGGCGAGAGGATGGAGGAAGGGACTGTGGTTGTAAGGAGGAGGGGATGAACAGGGTCCTATGGTGGTGGTCTACGGCTGTGGACGAGGGCGGTGAAGATGGTTGATGATGGGTGAGGACGGCGGCTAGGGTTTGGTGAGGTGATGATGGATGGATGCGATTGCTGGATGGGTTGTTGGATGGTATCGATCAAAGCCAGGTATCTTCCTCCTTTTATTCTTGTTTTCCTCTTTATGTGGTTTCCTTGTTGGTGTAGTTTCCTTGCTTATGTGAATTCCTTGTGCAATTAGTATTCCTAAATTGCCAAGTTGCTTCTATTTTAAAATATTGTAATTGAAAACCTACACAAATATGAAAATAGCAATTAGTACCATAATTAACAAGTAATAGCTAAAAATATATATAGAAATATGGTACTAAAAATAGACTAATTATGCCCCTATCATTTGGTTATAGGAAACGAGGATCCATGGGAGTTCCAAGATATGAACTAAATACAACCAGTCAGACGAGAACCTTTCGCCAAAGAAAAAGCACATGCTGACATATTGCTTTTGGCTTTGGAACGAATCTTGTGAATCTCTTTCCTACATTATCCGACCTAAAAAACATCTTCAGTTTCAAGTTTACTCTAATCGAGCTTTACTTATTTGAACAAGGGATTCATGATTTGTTATAAGACTACTTACAAATGATATTTACGACTTAAGGACTGTTCAAGATGGCATCTATTTGTCTCTATTTACAAGCCTCTACAAAGAATCTACATAATTAATTGGATATGGTTAATAGTACTTATTGTTGTATCAAGATTTCCGTGAACTTTCAAAGAGAACCATTGATTTGGAAAGTCTCAAGATATTGACCCCATCAGCAATAAAACTAATACAACCTTTTGCCATCTGACAACGGTCTTGCCGCTTCTGCAATGCATGCCAAAACATTGCATTTGAATTATAAATGGGAGAAAAAGACTTTAAATGATAGATACGACTTATTTCAAAAATTCATTGATAATCTAATAACATTAGAATGATACCCAAGAAGCCCCACAATGAAAGCTTCGTACTTAAGCTACATTAACAGATTACGTACAATCCCCCCTCTCCACCACACACACACATGTTTCCCTTATGACATTGTGACTATCACCCTTCCCCAATCCTTACCCAACTCTAAAACACATGTCAACCAGCAACTCCAAACTATTGACAGTATTGTGGAGTGCCAATAATGTCTTCTCATGAAGAATGCTCAATCTCAAGTTCAGGGTCCCGGTGAAACATCAATACTATACAGACCCTTTGATCCTAAATGTGCTTGCCCTTTCATACAATCTATAACAAAAGCATAAAGATACGAAGAGAAATATGACATCAACCTAAAGTTTTCAAGCTCAACATAGCTTCAAAATTTAGTAATTACAACTATTTGTCACCTCTTAGTCATAATATGAGAAGTGCTTTTCATAAACTTAGCCATCCAAATGGTGTGGGGTTTTGTCTCAAAAGGATTCGGTTCAATTGAAGAATGGAGTAGCCCTTATAAGCCACTACCCACACATGATGTTTGGGACTAATCAACCTACCACCATGTGTGTTGTTGGCCCATCAAATCCTTAAAAGACTTGGCTAAGCATGTGATACATGCACATCCCCGTCCTCCACCTCCATGGAGTCGATCGAAACCTTTCTTTCTGTCTCTCTCCCTCTCCCTCTCTGTCGACATCGATCGAACCCTCTCTATCTCTCCCTCTTTGTCGAAATCGACCGAAATCGATCAAACCCTCTGTCGATCGAACCCTATCCCTGTGTCTATCAAACCCTCTGTCGATCGAACCCTCTCCCTGTGTCTATCAAACCCTCTCCCTCTCCCTCTCCCTCTTTGTCGATCGAATCATCTCCCTCTCCCTTCTCTGCTTTCTCTGTTGGATTTAGGGTTTGTGAGAGGGAGGAACCAAACAGTCGAAGAGGAGGGTTTCTTTGCACCCCGACCGAGTCCGAACCGTGTCTGACCGAGTCCGGACCGTGTCTGACCGAGTCTTGACCGTGTCCGGACCGTGGTCAACGAATTTTGACTGTTGACCACGTGTCCAATACGTGTCGGGCGCGTGTCGAACGCGAATCCGTATCCGACACGTATTTGACTCGTGACTCGGAGGTTTTTCGAAGAGTCGGTGCATCCTAGGTTGCAACACGTAATTGTTTACGAACAAACAACACAGCAAAAGCAACGGTAAACTCCAACAGCAAGAACTGCGAGCAATAAGAGCAAGAAGTCAAGAGATGCAAGTAACAACAAGAACAAAAGTAGCAAAAGTGAGAGATAGACATTCTAAAATGATCACAAAAAACAAGATGTTTAGGTTCAATTTTTTAGAATATTTTGTTAATCGGTGGCTTGAACAAAAAAAGATAAATGTTGCAGCTTTGCTAAGAAAGTTATTAGATGAAATCAGCAACTCACACAGCAAAGCCAGTATCCAGCTTCCTGTTGAGAAAGTTCCACCAAGCTCTGTTTTTCTCTTCATCACAGCTTACTGATCATCCTACATCCAATCAGCATATCATTAGATGCTAGCCACATTTAGGACAAAAAACAATGAGTAAACTATGTTAGCAAGTTTTTTTCTAATACCACAGTTTAATTGTATTCCATTTACTCTACTCCATTTACTATATTGGAAAAACATGTTGTATACTGGGATCTAGAACCAAAGATCTTCATTGAAGAGAAACTTTAATATCTGATAAAGAAGTTTGGGTTCAATACCAAACCAAGTGCTTATCTTGAACAAGGGAAGAAGGAAGGTGACAGTCGAAGCTTCATCGCCATTGGTAGGAGATGGAAGAGGGAAGAGAGACTGTGAGGAGAGGGAAGAGGGAAGAGAGACTGTGAGGAGAGGGAAGAGGGACTGGGAGGAGAGGGAGTCGACATACTTGATTTGGGTTGATTCGGTTGAAGGAAGGGAGGAAAAGAGGTCGTCGATGTCAGATCTACGACTCTTCCTCTTCTTCGTCTCTTATTCAGTCTTCAGCTGCAATGAACAATGAAACAAAGATGAGATCGAGTTATGGCTTTTTTTTATATACTGACCAATAAATCGGCGAGTCAGTTGGGCTGATTAAGCGCTGACTTGCCGATTGTTTTACCGATTTTGCTGTGTCCGCTAAATGGCAACCGAGTCAACCCTATGCAATTCAGTTCAACCCCGCATAGCGCATAATCGCCGATTAAGCGGGGATTAGTCACAGCATTAATAGCACAAATGACAAGAAGAAATGTAACAACAATGTGCAAAAGAGATGTCACATTTACCTGATGTTTTCCAAGACCTACATAATAACTGCAAAACTATAGCAACTAACAACTAAGAATTATAACTTAGTACGGGAATTTGTAGATAGTATGAGAATTTGTAGAAAGCCTCCTACCGGCATTTTGAAGATTGCCCATTGCAGTAGATGCGAAGTAAATTCATGCGTAACAGTCAACTCAGTCACAAGGATTAAAAAAAAACGTGAAAAAAATAATGAAAAAGATGGTTCAAAGAAACTGACCTGTATTAATGATTTCAACTAATAAAGGATTTGAGGTTGAGAATGAACAACACACCTGGAATTCTTGCTTGAAGAAGCCATTATCATTCTGAAACTGAGCTTGTGCTCTTCAAGATTGAGTGTGATGCAAAATGCCAAGAAGATAGAAAAACACAACTGCTATCAATGAAAACTGAAAAGGCAATCAAACAGACATTCCATACTGCAAAAGATCATTCAAAGATGACACGTACCATCTCTACAAAATCTTTAATTTTCATTTTGGGATCAACTCCTATCAGTCTCTTTACCACATTATCCGCTATAACACCCAACCTAAAGCATCTTCAATATCACCACCTTCATGGCTACTCTAATAGAGTCTTTATTTATTTGAACACATTTTATTTAGAGAATAGTTACCACGAAATTTATGAATTAAATCTAACATCTGGTAAGGTGACAAACAAACATTGGAATCAATTTAATATATGTACTAGTGATAATTACACATTCACCATGAATTAAAATAGATTTCTTTTGTAGTAGTAAATACATAAGTTGTCTTGGTAAATAAGAAAGTGCATAATAACAATAACAATCTCTAAGAGGTGAAAGAATTAAATGTCTACTTGCTAGGGCTGTTAATTATCCGGTCCAAGCAAACATAAGTTCTTCGCTTGGCTTGTTTAACATTGCAAACTCAGATTTTGTGATTGAAAATATGTTGAGATGACTCAAATAAGGCGAAAAAGAAATATTTAAGATTCATGAATAAAAAAAAAAATGGTTTCTAACCTTAAACAAACCCCATTTTTGCGGGGACAAGGATGTCTGAGCATAAGAAATAAAATGCATCAAAATCTCAATGGTAGATTAGTATGTAAAGATTTGATCAGAATACCTTTTGCATTTCATCATAAAACAAAGAAATAGAGTTTTAAACTTCAAAAAACACCATTCTTCTTGAGGATGCAACAACCATGAAATAATAGATTACCTTGTGAAGTAGATTACTATGCAAGTAAATATTAGACTCAAATCAGATTACCTTGAAATTTCATCATTAAACCCCAAATTAACTAATTCAGTAAGAAAGATGAAAACTCAACTGCAATCAAAGACATGGCATTTAAACAAACCTTCCGTGCTGGAAGTCCTACAAACTTTCTAAACTTAGTACAGAGTTCTTCATTGCTCTTCACAAACTTCCCTACCTTAACATTTCACACTAGCACTGTGTGCTACAATACAAAGAAGATGATTAAACTAATAAAGATAACTTACAAAAAGGATTCAAAGTTGTTATTTAAAAACCTAGAGTTCTTGCTTGAAGAATAAACAATTATCAGGTTGTGTAGTTTATTGATGAGAATGGGTTGCCAAACTAAGTTTGTGCTCTCGTTCTTTTAGTTTAAGTGAGAAACGAAATACGGAGGAAAGAGATTGTGAGAAAAGTGGACGGGCTTGAGAACTGGTAAAGAGTCACCCATAGAGGTTTTTGAAAAGGAAGTTCAGGAAAAAAAATAACAAAAACTTAGATGGTAACTACGAAAGGGTAGAGAATGGTGAAATTTTTTATGGTAGAATGTAAGAAATCTGTAAGGAATGGCATTTGACTTACATGGTAGGAGCCCAAAGGAAAAGGGACACCTTGTTAGAAGAATAGACAGTACCAAGTGGAGGTCCAATGTAAGCATAAGAGCCATTTAGAAGAACAGGTAACAACAAGAGTAGGCTGCACTACATTCCCCCATCAATTGCATGCAGAATAGAGATATGCAAAAAGGATCCCTGAAAATTAAAAAAAAAAAAACTTATTTGCTTCTTGGCAAAGGCAAAAAACCTAAAATGGAAATAAATGGCAGTGTTAAAATACATAATCAAGTATAAATATTCATGTAGGGCCACAAGTATCATGCATAGGACTCGAGGCTACACAGCTGGCTGCCTGGTTGGACTGTCTGTCTGTCTGTCTGTCTGTCTGTCTGTCTGTCTGTCTGTATGTATGCATTCACTTGCATAAGCAATTCTTAATTTGCGTAAGCAATAGACATTGGAATTAATATAATGAAATTGTTTAGTGATAATTATGTATTCACCAAGAAATTCAAATAAACCATATAGTAGTATGAAAATATATTACAATCTCTTAAAGAACATGATGCTGGGAAAATAAGAAAGAGAACATAAATGATAACAACCTTTTAGAGGCAAAAGAAAGATCAAACGGCTAACAGAGATCTCCACTCATCTAGAACCACGATTATAGATCAGTATGTAAAGATTTAATTCAAACCACATTACCTTCACACTAGTGTACCGATCGTGCCATTGGTCCTCGGGTCGTGCCTTCAGCACTCCCCATCATATTTGTTTTTAACCCCACCAACAACAGCTAAGTGCAAGTTGAAAGTGGTACCTCTAAAAATTGTAGTTAGAAAAACTACACGCCGATTTTGCTAGTTTAAAAATATATTTTAAGTTTTACCAAAATAAAATTTAGTGCACTATGGTTAATTGTATGATCTTTTCATTTATCCAATAGTATTTTGCTCATATATAGGGCTTTAAAAAATCCAATCCATTCTGGTTGTTCCAAAATTCATTAAAACTAAACAGCAAGCAAGCCATATAAATGAAATCAACATTTTATTTTGGTAACAAGTTTAGGTCAATAAGAACCTTAAGAGTCCTCAAGGGATGGAAAATGAAGCGACCCATCTCCTCATTCTTCAAGAAAGATGAGAATCATTTCAAGAACACCTTTGGGGTCTAGTATATGGAAGGCTCTTGCTTGCAAATCTTTCTGTGAAAAAAGGCAATTCTCACAGACAATGGACAGCTTACGGGAGGGAAGCTTTAGATTTCTGCAGGAGTAGATCAGATAATCATCGCTAATTATGACCAAAATAGATTAGTACATTTGTACATACATAAAAAATTTACTTGCCTAGTTCTTAAGCAAATAATAGGGTTAATGAAGGCCTTCTAAAAGAGAATTATTTCAGATATGAACTCACTTTGGTGAATCTTCACCGGTATCATCTTATCCAAGAACCCCTTGCCTTAAAACTGTGTCTAGCATTCCAGCCGTCTGGTATCTTCAAGAGAATGCCCTCTCTTCGGCGAAAAACCCAATGTGCAGACTAACAACAGATATTCAAAAAGCAACAACAGAGACACCATTTGATATGTCAGTAAGTTACTTTTCCTTTGTAGGGGTCACCATTTGCAATACTTCAAAACTTCATAGCAGTATCACCTGTCGATACTTGTCAGCAGTAAACATGAAGGTCTCTTTGATTTTTTACTCTGCCCATTCTGGCTCTGCTTCAGACCCTGAAATGGAAGTGCTTGATAGAGGTTGCTTTATGTACAACCTAAAAAGTTTAAGCACAAAATGAACCAAATTCAATTATATCAGCAATAAAAGATATTGTGAAGACCTAATAAAGCCATGATTATAAAATATCCTCACTTCCCCAATATTGGTACTTTTCCAGATTCAATACTACCTGCAAAACCCTCCCCTCCCTGATGAGCTTCTTTTTTCTTGACATCCATGTTTGTGTTTCGATCCATCAATATAAGAAACCAAATTCACGTGATTGAAGAAAATTGGTGTGAAAAGGAATCCGAAAAACAAATAATCCCTAAAATTGGTGTGAAGAAGATGGGTGATGAACTTGAAAGCATCAGAAAAGAAAAGGGTATTGAAAAAGCAGTAGAAAGAAAGTTTGGAAAAGATAAAAAAGCAAACCTTAACAGTTATGTAGAGCGAGGACCTCCAAGTAATAGAAGCCAGAAGCGATGACGGAGAGGTCAGAATCAGTAACCCCGGGAAAGAAAGAGCGAGAGGAAGACTGAGAGAGATCCAATCCGAGAAGGTGAGTGAACCTGGAAGCCATTTTGCGTCCAGCTCAAGCACGAAGTCTCTCCTTTTTGTGCTCTGCAAATACAATCATCTCTTGGTATCAAGGGTTTCTGTGGAACAAAAAAGAACCAGCGGTGATGGAGAGCGGTTTGAAGATTTTGAGTGGAGGGCAGTTACGAGATTTTGAAGCACAAACATACAACCAGGCAGCTGCCCAATTGCAGTTATAGATAGAGATTTCTACATTAAAACAAAGAAATAGTGTTCTAAACTTCAATGAACACCATTATTGTTGAAGAAATGACAAGAACCACGTAATAATAGATTACCTTGAGAAGTAGATTACTAATCCAATCATGCAAGTAAAGATTGTATTCAACTAAAATTGCCTTTAGAAGCAGATTACTAATCCATGAAATATTTAAGTAAAGATTTGATTCAAATCATATTAATTTGACATTCCATCATTGCTACCATAATCAATCAACTCGGTAACAAAGATGCAAGAAAACAAGAAAAAACCATGCATGAATGAAAGACAATACAATCAAACAGACCTGCCATGCTGCAAAAGATCATTCAGACGCCACACATGACCTTAAGGAAGTCCTACCTTGCTCTTCACAAACCCCTTCCTAGAATTTCCTGCTAACACCCTGTATTACATTATACAGAAGATGATTTTGATAAAGGATTACAGATTGAGATTGAACAACGTGAAGGTCTTGCTTGAAGAAGCCATTATCGTGCATTTTATTGATGAGAGAGGATGACTTCCGAATCTGAGCTTGTGTTCTTGTTATTGTTCTCATTCTTGAAGTTTGAGTAAGACGAAATATCGCAGAAAGAGATTGTGAGTAGAGCAGGAGAGGCTTGAGAACAGGCAAAGAGTTGCCATTAGAGGTTGCTCAGCAAGAAAGTTCACATAGAGATTTGGAAGGTTTGATTATAAGAAGAGAATCCAAGGGAGTTCCAAGGAACAAACTCAAAATAACAGCCTATTGCTGAAGACAAATCACTTCCTGATCACATTGCTTGTCACTTTGGGAACAACTCATTTTCTACAATATCCACTATGATATCCCAGCTAAAACATCTTCATTTTCATTACTTTCAAGTTTACTGTAATCAAGCTTTTCTATTTGAACAAGGGATTCACCTTTTATTTGGAGAATACTTACCATGACATTTACGACTTGAAGCTAGCACCTGGCATAAGGACAGTTCCCAGTGGATCTACTTGTCCCTTTTCACAAGCCTCAGCAACAAATCTGCATTAGTAATTGGATATGATTAACCGTAAAGAGCTGCTACATCAAATTTCCATGAACTTTCGAAGAGAACAGATTGATTTGTAAAGTCTCTAAACATTGACTATAAACAAGACATAAGTTAAAGACTAATACAACCTTTTGCCATCCGATGCCGGTCCTGCTACTTCTGAAATCCATGCCAAAACACTAAATTTAAATTATTTAAATGGAAGAAGAAAGACTTCAAAACTCGTTTTAAGGGACTAAATAATACTAATACTATAGATACGGCGTATGTCAAATTCATCGATAATCTAACAATATTACACCCAAGGAGCTTCCACGTACATGATTTATATTAATAGATTACATATAATCCCCACCCCCTAGCGGAACACACACCACACATGCTCCCCCATACATGACGTCACAACTATTTAGTAATTAGAATAGCATAATGATATGAAGAGAAATATCATATTAACCTACAGTTTTCAAGCCCAAGATAGCTTAAAATTTAGTAATTGCAACTATTTGTCACCTATGGGAAATTGGTGGAGGCGTGTGTTTAAGGTAGTATGAGAGGCTTCCCTCTGAAGTAGGTAACTATCTATAGAGGTGGGTTATACCAAAGTTATATTTTTAACTATGACAATATACTCCAGCTGACTTAGCTGTTAAGGAGGTGTCTCTTATTTAATCGCAAATGGGCGCAGATTCTTCAAAGGATATATGCCACTCTCAGTAGATTGAAAGCGTTATTAAAACTCAAAAAAAATGTCATAAATGAAACAAAACTTCAAATATATTCTTAAACAACTACAGATTCTTCAAAGCATAACTTATTAATTATGATAGTAATTAAATTATCTGCTTGAATGTGGTACGTATTGGAACCTAGAAGAGGATGGATTGCCGTTTACAAATCTTGCTTTTTCTTGAAAGGCTTTTTCTTAAGCATTTAAGAAGGCTCTCACCTATCAATGCGAACATAATGAATCATAAGAAGTTGCTCAAACGTGCCTTGCTCATTCAGGGAAAAGCTAGGTGTGGGCAAGTGCCCCCACTAACTTTTATTTCTTTTTATTATTTCTAACATGCCCACTCCAGTGATACCAACGACTTCCTCACTCTATCTGCTCTCTGTAACACCGACAACCTTGCTCCACCTCTTTCCTCTGTTCTGTTCCCTCTCTTTGTTACTGCGACACCGGCAACTGCTCCGCCTCTAATTAGCTATTTATGATAGGTGGCAAATCGCAAATAACTCAATTTTTTTTGTCTACATGTAATTTTACATTTGAAATTAATTTTTGCCCCTTAACTTTATATACAAATTTGATTTGTCCCCCATATATTTATCTTTTGTGCTCCTACAAAGTAGCTAGTTGGATTCATTTTTTCTCCATAGATTAGATGGAGTTTTGTTTAGCAATTGGTGTTGTATATAGTTACTTATGTATTGTTCAGATTACAAATTTTTTTGTTGAAGTAATTACTTCTTATATTATTATTAACTATACTATCACTCCCCCCCCCTTAAACAAAATACTGGCTCCGTCACTGTGTTCATCGCCCTATAGTTTTGAATCATGGGAATTTATCTTTAAATCTTTAAAGTGTGTCAAGTTTATTATTTTTTCCCTTTGAAAACCAATTGTTCTAAGCAATGATGCATGGACATGGACACGCGTGTCGTGCCAGACAAGGAAACGACACGCCGACTCGAAAATTTTTCAAAAACTAGGACTCAGGGACACGTCGACACATCATACTATTTTTTAACTTCATATAAAGATAAATAATAATATAATTAAGTGCATTCCTAGAGTGTTAGAAGAAGATGACACTCTGTTGCAAGAAAAAAATAAAGTAGAGACACAAATAAGATAAGAAGCATAGACTACTCTATGCATTAGTGTCTTTTTGCCCTATTTGTCTTAAATTGCAATTGAATGAATCATTCACTTCAAATAGATCAACGACCATTAAATTAGGTGGTTATTTGCAAACATCTAAAAGTAAAAAATAAAAGAAAGTTGATTTTCGAATCTTGACTGTGTCCTGACCAAGTTTCGAATGTATTGGAGGCGTGTCCAAGACGTTAACCACATTGACCATGTGTTTGATATCTGCCAACACATTGACCAAGTGTCTGACGATACCTGCCAACATGTTGACCAAGTGTCTGACGCGTGTCAGGCGAGCGTCGGTGTCGGATACGTGTTGGACACGGATACGACAAGTTTTCCGAAGAACTGTGCTTCCTTGAATATTAGTAATATGTTTATATTTAGTGAATAATGGGTTTAGACACAACATAGTTAATTAGGGCTTTTCTTTTGCAACTAGGATTAAGGCTAGGTTTAGGTTCTTTGTGGGACAAATTATTTTTAGTTACAAATAAAGGTCAATGTCCATTGTTCTGCGTAGATTAGGTTGAATAAGAAGATTTACGTTATTTAAGTTTATTTGTGTATTAGCGTTTTGCCTATGAACCCTAGGTTGTGAGATTTTGAGTTCATTTAATTATTTATTTATGTTGCAAAAATACTATTTTTACACTCTAGATAATGATCACAAGTTTTTAGATGAAACATCAATAACTAGAACCAAAGAAGCACAGACGCTTCGAAAAACTTTTTGTATCCGTGTCTGACACATATCTGACACTGACACTCACTCGACACGCATCAGACACGCGGTCAACATCTCAGCAGTTGTCAGACACATGATCAATGTGTCGGACATGCCTCTGGTACACTCAAAACTTGGTTAGGACACAGTCAAGACTCGAAAACCAACTTTAGTTTATTTTTACTTTTAGATGTTTGCAAATAACAACCAAATTTAATGGTTGTTGATCCATTAAAAGTGAATGACTCTTTCAGTTGCGATTTAAGACAAATAGGGTAAAAAGACACCAAATCGTAGGGTAGTTTATGCTTTTTTCTTCTCTCTTTGCTTTTTTCCTCCTCCACTTCTTCTCTACTATACTTTCTTTTACTTTATTTTCTTCTTGCAACAGAGTGTCATCTTCTTCGAACACTCTAGTAAGGCACTTTATTAGATTATTATTATGTTTATATGAGTTATTAAAAAATAATATGACGTGTTAACATGTCCCGAGTCATAGTTTTCGGGAAATTGTCAATTCGGCTTGTTAAAGGAGAATTATTGGATGACTTGTGGTGACACGATGTGGATGACATACTTCGTTTCACAAAGCCTATTTATTCAATGTTGCAGAGGGCAGATAGTGAGGAGTCAGAGTTGTATTCAGTGGTGCATTATATACTAGTTAATCGATCAGAGAAAAGCAACACACCATTGCATTGTTTAGCACATTTCTTGAATCCAAGGTAATTGAAGATTTATATTGTTTTTATTCTACTTAGTCTTGACTAGAACTTATGGCTATGTACTTATGTTTATAATATTAATTTGTGATTGTCATTGCTTATATATACTAGGTATTATAGCAGATAATGGCTCGAAGGGTCTCCTAATCGTGTTTTGCCACCAAAGATCTTGATATTTCAAAGGAGAGGGATAAATACTTGAAGAGATATTTTCCTAATATTGAGGAAAGAAGAATTATTACCACGGATTTTGCTAAATTTTCAGCGGGGTTGGGTGAGTTTGGAGAAAACTATGGTTTACAAAATAAAGCATACCCAGAACCTAATATGTGGTGGGTTCCTCATGGTACTTATGCACCATTACTCCAGACTTTAGCTTTGAAGTTACTCGAGAAGCCTTGTTCTTCCTAGTGTTGTGAGAGGAATTAGAGCACGTATAACAACATCTACTCATTGAAAAGGAACCAACTGACCCCACAACGAGCTGAAGATTTGGTATATGTGCATTCTAACCTCCGTCTTTTGTCAATAAGAAAACAAGAGTACAAATAAGGTGAGACAAGGATGTGGGACATCAGAGGAGATACTATTAATTCGTTGGATTTGAATGTTGTTGGCATGCTTAAGATTGTCAGTCTTTCTTTTGATGAACCTGAGCTAGAGGCTGGGCTATTGAATGAAGGGAATATGACGGTTCATCCGCCAATTGATGAAAAGATGTAGCAGCCTAGCTGGTAAGTCAAGGAAATTATCAATTTACATTCTCAAATTAATGAAATTATGTTGCTTTTGATTTATGAATTTCTAATGCATTTGAATGAATAAATGTTTATTGATAGGTTTGGATGGTTCATTATTATTGTTTATGTTCATATGATTTATAAAAAAATGAAATAAATAAAAATAAAAGTTTGATTGTGTCCCCGAGTCCTACTTTGGATCTCCATATCTTTTTGGATGGATACTGAGCTCAAGACGATTGGAGCCATTTCTTTGGATTAGAGATCCAATGGGTATTTCCTAATAAAGCTAACCCGACAAAAACACTCATTGGTATATCTAAAAGCAAACAAGAAATGGACTCAAATAGTGTTCAGCATTAAAGAACCTTTTTTAGCTACTAACAAAAAATTTCTAGTAATAAAAGCAATCCAAAATTTTCTAAACAAAAAATAAATGAAAGTCTACAATGACTCGAGTCATTCAATTTATAGCATAGCCAACCTCAGCCTTCACCTACTGCCTACTTTGCTGCTTCCTCTAAAAGTTGAACTCATTAAGCTAAATATTCAAGGAAGTAAGCTCGTCACTAATCAGCCAAAGTAACTCAATAAGACCCTTTTTAATACTATTGCAAGGTTTACATAATAGGGACACACGGAGATCTACCCTTCTTTCTATTTTCTTCATTTTCTTTTTTATATTGAGGAAAACAAGAAAAAAAAACCACTAGATTGCACAGAAAGTAAGAGAGACTATGCTGAATCAAAGGGAAACTGTGGAAGTGTGCCTTTACATCCCCCCATTGTACTGAACCATGGGGATCTACTTTTGACTCTTTGAATCGTAAGTATCAGTTTCATCATTTGACGCAAGGATGAATTATGTGGGAGCAACCTTGAAGTCGGCCTGCACACTCATTAAAAAAAGTCACAAGTCATAACTTCCTCTTGGATTGACGAACCATTTTTTGCGTCGGAAAGTAGACTTCTATAGTTTTCTTTTGATATATGGACCACTTCTTAATTCTTGGTACAATGATCCCACCATTTCAAAACAGTACCTCATCAACAATTTGGGTCATTCATGAATCTAGGCTCCTAAATATTTATTAGTTATTTCCATTAACGTTCCTAGTATATAATCAGTTATTATGCATGAACATAAGATTGGAGGGCTACTCCAAAGCAACTATGTATATATGTATATACTAAGTTTGTTGAAAACAAGTTAACATGTTTAAAGTAAAACTATTGAAATATCAAAAAGAATTGTGTTCTTGTTTTCATATGCTTGATAGGAGCATATTTATGCGACTTTACTGAATTGTTTCTATATATATTTTTTGGCTATTTCTTGCTAATTTTGGTAGTAATTCATGTTTTTGTGCTTGTGTAGATTGCAATAGCAAATATCCAAAATAGAAGCTAAGTGGTGCAAACTGGTTTGAATTTGGAAGACATTGCAAAAAGAAACAATGCAAAGAAGGAAACCTAGAGAAAACGGTTATAAAGGGAACAATACCTGCTCTCGAGAGAGGGCTGCTTGCAACCACAGCAAGCCGTCACAGTCCATCCACCAATCGACCCGTTATCACAATCACACAGCTGTGAGCCTTTTCACTGATCGTCAACCCCTCCTCGCTATAGCAAACCCACAGTCATGCACAAACCCAGCTCGCAATCCCCTCTTCATTGCCGTCATCACCAACCTAAACACCATTTTCATCGCTCTCCACCAATCGACCAGCAGGAAACCATCATCCATCTATGTCTGTCTAATCCAGTCCACCTTGCTCATCCCTTCCACCATCGATTGCCCAACACCTTGCTCCACTCTTGCATTCTCTTCTCAAAGCAGAATAGAGGAAGTGAAGTGAACAGATCAGAGGAAGTGAAGTAACGTAAAGTGAACAGATCAAAAAAAGAACAAAGCAGTGATTGAAGGTTAAGGGTGTTTTCTTTCCTTGACGCGCTATTCGCACCCACATAATTTCTCTCCACCACCACGCAGCAAGCGGTGACAGTGTTCTATTTCTTTCACTCTTTTTTTCTTATTTAGTTTGATATTTGACTATGGACTATTGTTTGAACATAATTAATATGTCTAGCTAAACTCCCTGTTAGCTAAGGGTGGATTCGAAACCCCAAACATGTGCTTTATGAAATAATTGAATTAAATCTTTCTCTGCTGATTAGTGATTGTGTTTTGCTTAACTTCTTTATAAAGAAATTTTTCTTGTATGTTTGTTAAGGTGGCCAACTTAGTAAGCATGCTAAGATTTGATGCTAGAGTATAAGAGAGTTTTACCTAATCGTTATAATCATGCTAGTAAATACCAAGGAACGTTGGTAAGGTTAAGTAAAAACCTAGGTTTAGAACAAGATGTTAATCATATTTTGTAATTGTCTAGTCAGTGTTCATATTTTTCATAGAACTTATTGGGTTATTTATCTAACTTGTGATTCCTAATTAGAAAGCATAGAAAGAATAGCTTGAAAACGATGCTTAGTTTAATTCAACGAATTTGAGAAAATAATAAGATTAATGCAGTGGGTTCACGGACTTAGTAAGGGATTTTTGAATATTAATTCATAGCATATGTTTGGTGTGTGGAGATAAAACCCTTGTTTAATTTCACATCATCTACTTCTCAAGTTTTTATTGGTCTTACAGTAATTTTCTTAGTTTAAAATTAAAAAAATCCAATCCCCAACATTTTCTTATTTAATTTCTTAGTCACCTTTAGTGTTAGTTAGCGAATCCTCTAATCCCCGGTCACGAACAATCCCTACTTATTTTTTACTACGACTACAAAGCAGGATATTAAGTTGTGCTAGTAAAATAGTGCATCAATGCTACCTCATTGGTGGATTCTATCAAGTGCAAGTATTTTATTTGTGAAAAAAAAATTTCTTCTTATGTTCTCGCTCTATCCTTTTGGTGGATTCTTTTAGAGTGGAGAGTTGTCTAGTTTTCTAATTTTTCCGGTGTCATTATTTCTCTATGTAAACAAAACAAGCTTTAGAAGTCACAATGCTATACGAAAATGAGTGAATTGCAAGTTTGCAGACTGAGTTAGTCAACTCCTTAGAACCAAAGATATGTTCGAGAAAAAGCCAACTTTTTTTCATTTTTCTCTCTCATGTGCTTTTATAAGTTGAAAGACATTTTTTTTTTTAAATCTAGGAACTATGTTTGAGCAGTAAGAGGGAGATAGGGTCGAGAATGACTTTTTCTGAGATAATGGAACACAATATAAAATAATAATAATAATAATAATAATGAAAAAAATATCTAATAACTATATTCAAACAACCACCAAATAAATAAAGCATGTGCAATAGAAAAGAAGGTTAAATTACCTCGGCGTCATCACTGACATCCTTCATGCTAACCCTATCAAGATGATTTCAACTAACAAACACTAAATAAAGAATCCGAGGTTGAAATTTAAAAAAACAAGAGTTTTTGCTAGAAGAAACAATTATCTTGACATTTCATCATCAAAACCCTATTTAATCAACAAGGTAAGATGCAAGAAAAAAAAACTCTTCAATTTTCATTTTGGAACTAACTTTTGTATCTTTACTACAATATCCACTATAATATCCAAGCTAGAAAATCTTCATTTTCATCACTTTCATAATTACTCCAACTAAGATTTATTGGAAAAAGGGAGTCACATTTTGTTTTGAGAATAGTTACCACGACATTAATTAACTAAATCTAACACCTCGTATGAGGACGGTTCAAGACAAATATGTATTCACTTGCATCATTTTTTTCTTAATTAAGGTAAGTGATCGACAAACATAGATTTAATGCAAGTAATAGTGATAATTACACATTCATCAAGCAACTCAAATGGATCATATTTCTTTAATAGTAAGAATATATAGTATACGTATTTATATATAAGAAAGAGTACATAAATAATACCAATCTTTTAGAAGTGAATGAAATATCAAATGGCTTACACTTCATGGGAGTTTTCCATTAACCGGTTCAAGCAAAGCCCAAATCCCACATGAGGAATGTTTAACATCACAAACTCAAAAGGTTTAGAGAATTTGAGACTTGTGATTGAAAATATGTTGAGATGACTCAGAAAAGGCCAAAAAGAAATATTTAAGACCCATGAACAAAGAAAATGGTTTCTAACCTTAAACGAACACCATCTTCGTGGGAAAAGGTTGGCAAAGCACAAGAAACAAAAAAGCATCAAAACCTCAATTTAAGATGAACAAAAATTCACAATATGCAAAGGCAAGTAAACCCTAAACCATAAACTTAGTGATACTTAGCACTAGAAGTCTAGAACAAGTGGGATCAACGAAGATGTGCCAACTAAAGGAAAGATATTATCTCTTTAGATCAACAAAAATAGGGTGTAGACGGAGGGGACGACCGTTGAAAACTTGGATGAAGGCGGTGAATGAAGAAATCATTGAGTTTGGATTAGGCGAGGATATGTGGGAAGACCGCATTGCTTGGAGAACCAAAATCCATGTAGCTGACCCCGAAAATATCGGGAATGGGCTTTGATGATGATGATGATGAAGGGAGCAATGCTGAACAAGGTATTGTCAGTCCTATAATGTTATTAGATGCATCACCTGTTCCAGTTGAACAACCTGCAGGCCCTACAGCCGCCAGCATCAACAAAACTGGAACCAACAAGGTGAGTTTGGCATCATTGTTCACCAACAAAAGCCAACAAGGAGCAACTAGGTTATCCTATGTTCCTCCATCTGTGGTGAATGGCAAAGCCGTGGTGCAAATTAAGGTTGTTGAACATGGCGACAGGATGACTGAATGTGAACAATACATAATAGGAAATTTTGTTGGAAAACGACTCTCTTATGGCTTTGTTAATGAAAGCTTGAAACGTATTTGGGGTCTTAAAAACGGGTTTGAGATGGTTGTTTATGGCGACAAGGCGTTTGCATTCAAGTTTCTCAATGAAACAGACAGGCTACATGCCTTAGAAATAGGCCCTGTGCATATAGCAAGCTCTTCATTATCAAACCATGGAAACCATATATGGAAGATGATGTGGAGGTGCTTAACTCAGTCCCTGTCTGGGTCAACTTAAGGAAGGTTCCTCTGTTAGGCGTCCCTTTGATGCTAGACAAAGCCACTGAACAGCGGAGTAGGCTCTCATTTGTAAGGGTCTGTGTGGAGATGAACTCAAACAGCACATTCCCTACAGATATCCAGGTAGTCTCTGATGATGGGAGGACTACGAGAGTTGAAGTGGAATACTCATGGAAGCCAGAGAGATGCAAACATTGTGTAGGTTTTGGACACAACTCTGCAACGTGTCCAAAACAGAAGAAGACAACAACTCCAACTGCAAAATACTGGAAAGCAGCTCCAGGACAGCAGGGATCCGAGGAAGCAGAGGAAGGCTGGACCACAGTTCCTATTCGACGTAAGGCAACTGATAGGCAGCCTAAGCACCAGAATACCCCACCCATAGTAACCCAGAATCAGGAACCAATTGAGCAACTCAATGAAAGCCACAGCAACAACCTGAATGACCTGACTGACAGCCAGCATGTTATACATACTGCCAACCAGGCTAAGCAGTATGTCAAACAAAATGAGGTGCCAAAAGACATGCAGATTGTGCAAGTTGTGAGTGGTACGCCAGCTGCAGCACTAGATACCTCAGAGGAGGGAATGCAAGCTGCTGTGCAACATGAAAGCATGACTGAAACAGCAATTGAGTTGTATCACACTGGACAGAATAACTTGATAAATGCAGCTGAAGTAGTTGACATTACTGCTGATGTGCAAATAGTGGAGGCGAATGTGCCAAATGGGGAAACCAATGGGCAGTCAGGTTTGCAAGTAGTAGAGGCCACAACACAATTCGTTGCCAGTGGGCAAGAGGAAACAACCAGTATGCAAGACACATGCACCCAACCACCAAGGGCTACACATCCTCCCAGGCAGTCCGATAAGGCATCTCCTAGCCAGCTTAACAAAGAATCAAATGCCCCTAGCACAGTGAGAGCTACTGGACGCCGCAAGGAGACAACAACTAAAGCTTCTCAGGGAGTCACAAGCAAGGGGTTGGAGACTGGAACTACTCACAAGGGACATTCTAAGCAGCCACAGACTCAGGCCAGAATTCACAATTTAAGAAGCAAATGCAACCCTTTTGATGTCCTACAAATTATGGAGTCTGAACCTGTTACTAAAAGGACTCAAGCAACTAGAGCACCTAAGCATACAATAGGACATGATGAATCTAACCTAGTGGGGGGTGGAAACTCACAAGCGCAAGGATTATATGATTAAGTCTGCTTGCTGGAACGTTAGGGGCCTTAATGACCCCTGAAGCAGAGTGAAGTGAGGAAACTAATACACAAACAGAAAGTCAGTATCATAGGGTTGGTAGAGACAAAAGTCAGCAATGAAAATAAAGACAAAATACATAAGGAACTGATGCGTGACTGGCAAGCAGTGGACAACAACGACCTAGTCCAGGGCGGGAGAATATGGGTCCTTTGGGACCCTCAAGCAGTAAACATGAGTGTAGTTTCAAGGTCAGAACAGGCTATATTTCTGAATGCTATCTGGCCAAATGGCTTCACATCCATCCTCACTTTCGTATATGGTAGCAACTACACTACAATCAGGAAAGAATTATGGCTTGAACTTGAAACATTTTCAGTCACTAATAAGTTGCCATGGTCAGTTTTGGGTGACTTCAATTCGATACTAAATTCACAGGAAAGAGTAGGAGGGGAGGCGATAAGACCAGGACAGTGTATTGACTTCGCAGAGTGTGCTTTGAAGTCAGGTCTTTTTGATTGTCAGTATAAGGGGTGTTTCTTAACATGGAGCAATAAGCAAATTGGTGAGAATAGAGTTATGTCTAAACTAGACAGGGCAATGATTAACCAAGAATGGTTAATAGACATGCCTAACTCTGAGGTGGATTTCCTAAACCCGGGGGTCTCAGACCACTCCCCAGTTCTCCTAACCATCTATGAGCACAGGAATCCAGGACCTATCCCCTTCAAGTTTTACAACTACTGGGTGCATGAGCAGGGCTATATGGACGTGATACAACAGGCTTGGGGCCAGACCGTGAGTGGTAATGCAACATACTGTTTCGTACAGAAACTAAAGATTCTTAAAAGACAACTGACGGAGTGGAGAAAGAACAATTTTATAAATGCCAGTAGTGGTATCATTGCAGCTAGACAGTTCATGGAGGCAACACAAAGCTCACTACAAATGGACCCCCTTAATCCTAACCTTGCAAATACTGAAAAATTGGCAGTTAAGAAGTATGCATTTGCAGCCCGTAATGCTGAAGCAGAAGTGGTACAAAAAGCTAAAGCGAAGCACATGCTTTCCGGTGATGAAAATGTCACCTATTTCCATCAGCACTTGCGTGACAGGAGGGCAAAGAACAAGATATTAGCAATCTACAATTCTCATAATGAAAAACTAGAGAATGTGAAGGATATAGAAAATGAATGCATTCAATTTTTTGAACAGCTGTTTGCTGGAGAACAAAGTGCCTATGACTCAACAACCATTGAGGGCTTGCAACCTGAACGAACAATCAGTGCAGTGGAGGCGTTGGAGTTGGTTCAAGAGGTGACTAGGGATGAAATCACTGAAGCGCTTGCTTCCATAGGATCAGAGAAGGCACCTGGCCCTGATGGGTTCTCTTCACTCTTCTTCAAGACAGCATGGAGGGTTATAGGAAATGATTTTACAGAGGCAGTAAAGAACTTCAAAAACAGGAAGCTACTTGGGGAGGTGAATGCTACGTGTATTACTTTGATCACAAAGGTGCCTAATGCGTCCTACTGGGCTGATTACTGACCGATCTCCTGTTGTAATGTCTTGTACAAGTGCCTCACCAAGATCATGACAAATAGGATGAAGAAAGTGATTCATAGGCTGGTTAGCTCAAATCAATCAGCCTTCATACATGGAAGATACATTCATGACAATGTGAAGCTAGCTCATGAACTAGTCAGGAACTATCACAGAGACAATGGAGTACCTCAATGTGCAGCAAAAATCGACCTTCGGAAGGCCTATGATACGGTTAGATGGGAGACAATTGAGCATGTCATGCGGAAAATGCAATTCCCTGATTTGTTCATTGACTGGGTGAGGGTGTGTATCACGACACCTAGGTTCTCCATATCCCTCAATGGGTTGCCTAAAGGATTCATCAAGGCCAAGAGAGGGATAAGACAAGGGTGCCCGATGTCCCCATATTTGTTTGTTCTGGTCCATTTGATTCTCAAGGAGAAGGTGGAAGTAGGAGAGTATGAGCTGCATCCTAAGTGTACCAATCCACAAATCACTCTATGCTTTGCAGATGACTTACTAGCCTTCTTCAAGGGAACTACCAGGTCTGCAATGGCACTCTCACAGGCTTTGAGCACCTTCAAGTCATGTATTGGACTTGCTATCAATTGCTTTAAAGCAACTTGTTTGCATCTGGGGTGCCCAGGGACGAAATTCAGCTGATTACTAGCTGTCTTGACTTCAATCTAGGGGCGCTTCGAGTAAGGTACCTGGGTCTCCCTTTGATATCCTCTAGGTTGGACTACAATCAATGCCTTCCACTGATAGACAGAGTCAGGAAACGGGTTCAATCGTGGAAGAACAGAACTCTCTCATATGCAGGCAGAGCCACCCTTATAAAAGCAGTCCTGAACAGTCTGCATGTTTACTGGACATCTTGTTTTATTCTGCGACGAAGTGTCCGTGATGCTGTAACTATAATGATGAGGAACTTCCTGTGGTCAGGCTCTGATACATACGCCAAGACACCTATGGTTAACTGGCAACGTATTTGCAGTCCTTACAATGAGGGAGGCTTGGGCATAAGGTGCATTGAAACGTCAAACAAGGCAGCAATGATGCGGCATGTATGGAATATTGCTTCTCATAAGAATAACCTATGGGTACAGTGGACTAAAGTCAACTTAATCAAAGGAAATAATTTCTGGACCATGGACATACCGAATGAAGCCTCTTGGTGTTGGCCCAATATCCTGAATTGCAGAGGTCAGGCTAGTTCACTTATTGTGCACTCTATTGGTGACGGAAAGGACACTAAGCTGTGGAAAGACCCTTGGCATCCTATGGGTATTCTTCTTAATAGATTTCCACAGCACTTAACCTACCATTCATCCTTGCACCGCAATGCAACAGTCAGCGCACTTATCCACAATGGCAAATGGGATATTGGCAGGCTTGGAAGAACAAACCTTACTGATATATGTGACGACCTTGGTATGGTGGAGATGGACACTAAACATAAAGATGTAGCCACCTGGATGGGGGGCCAAGCTGGGGAGTTCTCAAACAGGAGTGCATATCACTCAATGAGGAGCAGAACACAATCAATATCATGGTCCAAGTTGGTGTGGTTCACAGGAAGAATACCGAGACAGAACTTCATCACCTGGTTAGCAATGCATAAGGCTCTTAAAACACATGATAAACTGCTCAAATGGAGGGTTATAGAACGGTTTATATGTCCATTATGTAGTGACTCCAATATGGCTTTCAAGTACCTTACTACTGACAAAGTCCCTCCATAGGAAGCAATCCATATAACTAGAAGGATCAAGGAAGCTTTAAACAACTTTGCAGGTTGTCGGATCATGCATGCAGTACGGGAAACAAACCAGGCGGCGGATAAACTAGCAAAATTGTTACCAAATCATGAGTTTGTTGAGATCATACCAAGTTCTTTTGCGGAAGATATTAAAAAGATTGTATTTGATGATGCTAGAGGTAGGAAATATGCGCGAATGTAACCAATCTGTTCCTTACTTCTTTTTCCGTGGCCTGGGGAGCCCATATAAACCCCCACGCTTGCCTTTCAAAAAAAAAATGATGATGAATCAACCAAAACAGGGATATTGATATTTGTATATATAAATAAATAATAAAGTGAGAGAGATGATCTCACCAACCTGAAATACATAAGGAGTCAGGCACCAGCTGAAGGAAAGGTTTTTTTTTTGTACTTGTAATATATTAAAAGAACATACCAATGAGAAAATACTCATAGAGCCCAAAATACATAAGACAAGTGCAGCCAAATAAAGGAATCACAATTAGATATGTAATTTAAGATTGGAATATGAAAGTGCCCCATAACTGAATGGGTCGGGTGGCAATATCTAACTTGTCACATGGCAAATAGGAGAATGGAAAGGTCCCTCACTGATGGTTGTTAGAGATACTTTTGTTGCAACCTGGAACTCGTGACTCTACAGTTCATTAAAATGTGATGAATGGGCTCCTCACTGAACAAAGCCTAGTACATTGCTTGTCGTGGAAATATGCAGTATCATTGAAAGCATTACACTACCCTGGGAAAGACATAACTAAAAAATCAACACCTACGGAGTAAATAACATAAAGAACTTGAAATGACATATCAAAGAACAACTTTCAAGATCCCAATATCCATGTCCAATTAAAACCCAATATGAACACCAGGAAACTCACAGTTAGCAAGACAAAAGATTTCATTAAAACTGAAAATGAAAAAAGGTGTTGTCAGGGCTTTACAACACAACTGAGCAAGGACATACAGAAGAGGATGGATTAGTGGACCACTAATTTGTATTTCAAAGTGCACGAAAGAAGCCATCATTGTCCCGAAACTGATAAAGAAGATGAGAAATAGCTTCTTCCATGCACAATGAGATGGTTACTTGGAGTGAAAAACTTTGGTCATGTAAGAAACAACGTCGCTAAACAAGATTTAGGTGTCTTCAACAAGATGGTAAGAAGCAAGAACTGGCAGAAGCAAGCTTCACAAAGGGCGAATATTGTTGTAGTTGAAATCAAAGCAAGTAATTGTATGGTGGGGGTGGTTAATTAGGGTTACTCTAAACGACTCTAATTGAAGGGTTTGTATTTCTAAGTGGGTGTCTCACATTAACACAAAGGGTTTTTCACTCGCACTTTTCAATTAACTTTTTTCTATTAAATTATTGGACTGAAGCTCTAACAAGTAAATGGCACTTCTTGTGGTTGGTCTCTGACAATCTACCACTATAGTACATGCCAAAGAACTGTGTTTCACCTTGTTACAGTGTGTACATAGCTGGCAATTAGACTGTCAATTAGAGATTCTAATTGATATAGTTTCCTAGTATACATACAATAGTTTGTATATAAATACATGTAATTCTTTCAAGGAAAATATCAAATAAAGTATTCTCTTAATCTCTTAACATGGTATCAGAGCTTAGGGTTTGAGATTCGAAGTTTGAAGTTAGGGCTTAATATTCAAAGTTTGAAATTTGAAGTTTGGCTCTCACTGCAGTTCAAACTCCCAGGCCACCGATCGAAGTCTCAAAGGCCCAGGTGACGTCCGACCTTTCCAGCCGCCGATCGAAGTCGATCGACCGTTCCAGGCGCCGTTCAAAGTCGTTCGCCTTTCCCGCAACCAATCGAAGTCTCAAAGGCATCGATCTATCTTCCCAGGCGATGTTCGACCCTTCCAGCAGCCGATCGAAGTCGATCGACCCTTCCAGCCGCCGATCGAAGTCGATCGATCGTTCCAGGCACCGATCGAAGTCGATCGACCCTTCCGATCGCCAATCAAGGTCGATTTTTTGCTTTTCTAGATTTTCCAGCCTATCTGCATCTGCGGATCTCTGTGTCTGCGTTTTGTGTGCTCGAAACCCATTAATCCCTGAATTTCCCTTGATTTGGGGGAGATTTTGCAAGACTTTGAAAACCCCCATTTGTCCAATTTGTTTTTGGAGGACCTATTTGACCTGTTATTGCAGAGACAAAGTCAGTGGTTGTATCTGTGATGTCTAAAATCACGGATCATAAGTTGAATGGTTCGAATTATCTGGACTGGAGTAAGACTGTTCGGCTTTATTTACGAAGTATTGACAAAGATGACCATTTGACTAATGATCTTCCTGAGGATTCGCGACAGCTCTGGCTCAGGGAAGATGTTTGCTTGTTCCTTCAGATTCGGAATTCTATTGATAGTGAGGTAATTGGCTTGATCAATCACTGTGAATTTGTTAAAGAACTAATGGATTATTTGGACTTTTTGTACTCTGGGAAAGGGAATCTCTCTCGCATGTATGAGGTTTGCCGAGCATTCTATCATGTGGAAAAACAAGATCAATCCCTTATCAACTACTTTATGGCGTTTAAGAAAACATATGAGGAGCTTAATATGTTGCTGCCATTTAGCCCTGATGTGAAGGTTCAACAACGCCAACGGGAGCAAATGGCTATCATGAGTTTTCTAACAGGGCTCTCTCCTGAATTTGATTCTGCTAAGGCACAAGTTCTTTCTGGGTCTAAGATCTCCTCTTTACACGATGTCTTTAGTCGTGTTCTCCGCACCGAGATTACTCCACCTGTTCCGCTTAGTGGTGCTTTGGTAAGTCGAAATAACAGCTATGCACCTGGGAGACCGTCTAATCACAGTGGACACAAAGGAGGCAGTTCACAAGGGTTTGAAACTCGAACGCCGGATTCTGAAAGTATTATTTGCAACTATTATCGTAAGCCGGGCCATACCAAGTTTGACTGTAAAAAGCTACAGTTTAAAAACCGGCAAAAACACTCAGCTCATGTTGCGGTCACTACTGATGCCTTTGACAAATCGGTCCTTATCTCTGCTGAAGAATCTGCCAGGTTCTCAAAGTATCAGGAATCACTAAAAGTCTTCATCTCCTTCTGTCACCGCTATTGCTGATTCAGGTAAACCCGATGTATGTCTTCTTTCATCATCCTCCAAGTGGGTCATTGATTCTGGTGCCACAGATCATATGACAGGTAATTTTAGTCTATTTTCTTTTTTTCAATCCTATGCTTCTACTTCTACCGTCACTTTAGTCGATGGGTCACCATCTTGTGTTCGCGGGTCTGGCACCATCAATCCTACCCCCCCCCCCCCCCCGCTATCTCTGTCATTTGTCTTACATTTACCTGATTTATCCTTTAATTTACTTTCTGTAAGCCAACTTATTCGTAAACTTAACTGTTGTGTCTCATTTTATCCTGATCATTGTTTATTTCAGGATCTTATGACGAAGAAGATTATTGGTAAAGGACATGAGTCTGGCGGCCTCTACATTCTTGATACATCAGTACCGAGTTCTATTGCTTGCTTCAGTGTCACGTCTCCTTTCAAGGCTCATTGCAAGTTGGAGCATCCGTCTCTCCCTCTCCTCAAAAAGTTGTCCTCAATATAATAAAGTGTCTTCATTAAATTGTGAGTCATGTCAGTTTGCAAAATATCATCGCCTTAGTTCGAGTCCTAGAGTCCATAAATGTGCTAGTGTTCCTTTTGAATTAGTTCATTCTGATGTTTGGGTGGGTCCTTGTCCTATTTTGTCTAAACCTGGATTTAGGTATTTTGTTACATTTGTGAATGATTATTCTCGTGTAACTTGGTTATATCTAATGAAAAGTCGTTCTGAGTTGTTTTCTCTGTTTTGTGCGTTTTGTGCTGAAATTAAAACTCAATTTAATGTTTCAATTCGTACTTTGCGAAGTGATAACGCCAGAGAATATACTCAAGCTTTATTTCAGTCTTATATGACTCGGAATGGCATCCTTCATAAAACTGTGTGTTGATACCCCATCCCAAAATGGTGTGGCCGAACATAAAAACAGACATCTTCTTGAAACGGCACAGGCTCTCTTATTTCAAATGAATGTTCCTAAACCTTTTTGGCCTGATGCAGTGTCTACCGCATGTTTTCTCATTAATCGCATGCCATCCTCTGTTCTTCATGGTGAAATACCTTACAAAATTCTTTTTCCCAATAAGCCATTGTTTCATGTTGATCCAAAAATCTTTGGTAGCACTTGTTTTGTTTGGGATGTTCGTCAGCATGTCACTAAATTAGATCCCAAGTATTTGAAATGTGTCTTCCTCGGTTATTCTCATCTTCAGAAGGGTTATAGGTGTTATTGTCCCAATCTTAATAAATATCTAGTCTCAATTGATGTTACCTTCCTGGAAGACACGCTTTATTTCTCGTCTTCATCCGTTCCCACTCGCCAGGGGGAGGATGATGATTTGTTAGTCTATTCCATCACATCCTCTGCACCCGTCTCGGCACCAGCACCTATCTCGGAACCAGCTCCAATCAAGCCTCCTATATTCAGGTTTACTCCAGGCGTCCACCTATTGATTCATGTCCTGCACCTGCTCCTTCGTCATCAGATCCAGTCCCGAGTGATGATCTTCCTATTGCACTACGCAAAGGTAAACGCCAGTGTGCTTATCCTATTTCTTCCTTTGTTTCTTATAATAACTTGTCGTCTTCATCTTGTTCTTTTATTGCTTCCCTTGATTCTATCTCTCTTCCTAAAACTGTTCGTGAAGCCATATCTCATCCTGGTTAACATAATGCAATGATAGAGGAGATGAATGCTTTAGATGACAATGGTACTTGGGACTTGGTCGATTTACCTTCAGACAAAAGGGCTATAGGTTGCAAATGGGTATTCGCTATTAAGGTCAATCTGGATGGGTCGGTTGCCCGATTGAAGGCCCGTCTTGTCGCAAAGGGCTATGCTCAAACCTATGGGGTGGATTACACTTTCTCTCCTGTTGCAAAGTTGACCTCTGTTCAGTTATTTATTTCCATGGCGGCTTCCCATAATTGGTCTTTACATCAGCTTGATATCAAGAATGTTTTTCTTCATGGTGATATTCAGGAGGAGGTGTATATGGCGCAACCTCCTGATTTTGTTGCTCAGGGAGAGCCAGGGCGAGTTTGTCGTCTTCGCAAATCTTTATATGGTTTGAAACAGAGTCCTCGTGCTTGGTTTGGAAAATTTAGTCAGGCTATTGAGAAATTTGGTATGAAGAAAAGCAAGTTTGACTATTCTGTATTCTACAAACGCTCCGCAGCTGGTATCATTCTGTTAGTTGTGTATGTGGATGACATTATGATTACTGGAAATGATACTAGAGGAATCTCATCCCTTAAATCTTTCATTCATACTCAGTTTCACACTAAGGATTTGGGGGTGTTAAAGTATTTCTTGGGAGTTGGAAGTCACTCGGAGTAAACACGGTATATTTCTGTCTCAGAGAAAATATGTCCTTGACTTATTAACTGAGACGGGAAAATTGGGAGCAAAACCTTGTAGTGCTCCAATGACTCCAAATGTACACCTTACAGAAGAGGGGGAACCATTTGAAGATCCTAGCAGATATCGACGGTTGGTTGGGAAGTTGAATTACCTTACCGTGACTCGTCCAGATATTGCATACTCAGTTAGTATTGTCAGTCAGTTTATGTCATCACCAACAATTCATCATTGGGCAGCGTTAAAGCAAATTTTGTGTTACTTGAAAGGAGCACCAGGACGAGGTATCGTGTACAACAATCATAGGCACACTCATATTGAATGTTTTTCAGATGCAGATTGAGCAGGTTCCAAAATGGATAGACGGTCCACTTCAGGTTATTGTATCTTTGTTGGAGGGAATTTGGTCTCATGGAAGAGTAACAAGCAAAGCGTTGTGTCACGATCCAGTGCAGAGTCTGAATATAAGGCTATGGCACAGTCTGTATGTGAGATAATGTGGATATATCAGCTCTTCACTGAAGTAGGACTTAAAACTACAGTACCAGCGCAATTGTGGGGTGATAACCAAGCTGCTCTTCATATTGCATCTAATCCTGTGTTTCATGAACGGACTAAGCACATTGAAATTGATTGTCATTTTATTCGTGAGAAAATTCAACAAGGCTCAATTTCTACAGGATATGTAAAACTGGAGAACAACTAGGGAACATCTTCACGAAAGCTTTAAATAGGGTTCGGGTTGACTATCTTTGTAACAAGCTGGGTATGATTAACATTTATGCTCCAGCTTGAGGGGGAGTGTTACAGTGTGTATATAGCTGGCAATTAGGCTGTCAATTAGAGATTCTAATTGATATAGTTTCCTAGTATAGATACAATAGTTTGTATATAAATACATGTAATTCTTTCAAGGAAAATATCAAATAAAGTATTCTCTTAATCTCTTAACACACCTATAAGAGGGAGACAGAGTTGACAATGATTTTTTCTCCAAATGAAGGTTATCTAAAACCAAAAAGAATAAGCGAGAAGGATATAACAATTACTAAAGTTTCATTAACCAACAAAAATGTGCGACAACTAGTTAGTTGAATTCACTGTGCAGTAGTGTCATACAGCAACAAAAAATAAAAACATATTTCAAATTACCTTGGAATGAAATCACCTCAGAATCATCGATGCCTAAAATTTTCAATTAACATAGACATGTAGCCACACAGTTAAGAACTGTAAGTAGTTTATCGACATTGAGACTAAACATAATGGTAATTGGTAAGTCTTGTGGCGAGTGGAATCATAAGTTTAGCATTTGAACTCTGCCAAAGGTATTTAAATGGTCTGGGATCATTAAATCCCCAGCTCACCCTTCAAAAAAATCATTGAAATCACTAAGAGAAATTAAAATCACATCTGAAAACCACCTTGCAGCAATTCTGATTCAGCAAGACTTAAATGTAAATTCTCCATAGAATATCACCTATGCTCTGTAGCATGATAAAAAGCTACAATAATGGAACTTGGCAATTGTCACTAAACCCCCCTCATAAAATGAAACCCAAAGGAATGATGTAATGAAAACCCTCCAAATGAAAGGCCCATCACGAAACGAAGATGAACATATATTCCCAATATGCAAAGGCAAGTAAACCCTAAACCATAAACTTAGCGATACTTAGCACTAGAAGTCTAGAACAATTGGGATCAACGAAGATGCCAACTAAAGGAAAGATATTAGCTCTTTTAATCAATGAAAACAGGGGTATCAATATCTGTATATATAAAAAAAGAGTGAGAAAGATGATCTCGCCAACCCGAAATACATAAGGAGTGCAGGCACAAGCTGAAGGAAAGGATTTTTTTATTTTTTTGTTATAATTGCAATTTATCAAAAGAACAAGACAAATGAGAAAATACTCACAGAGCCCAAACTACATAAGACGAGTGCAGCCAAATACAGGAAACATAATTAGTCATATGATTTAAGAATGGAACAAGGAAGTGTCCCCAAAATGTACCCCAAAAAACAAAATGGGACGGATGGCATATGTAACTGGTCAGGCATATCAGATAACAACTTTCCAGAGCCCAATATCCATATCCAATTAGAAGTCAATATGAACACCAGGAAACTCACATAATTAGCAAGACAAAAGATTTCATTAAAACTGAAAATGAAAAATGTGTTGTGAAGAGGGCTTTATAACACAAGTGCGGACATATAGAAAAGGATGGGTTAGTGGACCACTAATTTGTATTTCAAAGTGCATGGAAGAAGCCATTATCATCCCAGAACTGATAAAGAAGATGAGAAATGGCATCTTCCATGCACAATAGAGATGGTTCTTTAGAGTAAAATTTTGGTCATGTAAGTTAGAAATCAAGGAGGTGTGGGAAAACATAGTGTACAGCCAGCTTTTTAGAAGATTTTGTAACAGTTTGTATCCCTAGAATTAGGCTGATTTGATTAGCTTCCTATTCTGTTAGAATATCCCATAAATCATGGGATCTGGTAACCTAGTTAATTTTCTTTTCTAGTACTAGGGTTAGTATATATATACAACCACTCTGTACGTATTTTCATGAGAAGAAACAGCAGAAAATTATTTCTCAATTTCTGTCATGGTATCAGAGCTTTAGGCTTAGTTCTGGGTTCTCTTCTCCCAGCCTTCATCGCTGGTTTTTTTGCTGTTTTGCTCTATTTTCTAAGACAAAACAGAGTATTTTACGTATTCTTTTTTACCAGCCTTCATAGCTGTTTTTTTTTTTCACAGTTCCTCCTCACTGGTGGTATTTCTTTGTTGTTTGGCCCTTATTGCCGCTTTCTCCCTGATTCTCACTAGTCTTTCAGCAAGTTGTGACTCATGAAAGATGTCAACCGCTACAGCACAATCAGAGGAGGTTGTTCGATCTCAAAAACCTGGAGAATTGCAAAATATCCAGTCTGCCAATAAATTGAATGGAAAAAACTATCTCAAATGGTCCCAACTCGTTCGTACCGTGCTTAAAGGAAAGGGAAAGCTAAGTCATCTTATAGGTACGGGGCCAAAATCGGGAGATCCTAGGTTTGAAGCATGGGATGAAGAAGATTCGATGATTATGGCATGGCTGTGGAATTCAGTGGTTCCTGAGAATCTATGATTTTCTTGTTGGGCTTAACCCAGAATTTGATCAAGTGAGAATCCAGATTCTTGGCAAGCAAGAGGTTCCATGCTTTAATGAAGTGGTAGCACTAGTTCGAGGGGAGGAAAGTAGAAGGGGACTTATGCTCGAACCACAAAGCATGGACAGCTCGGCTATGATAGCCAATGGTGGCAATAAATCAACCCCAAACATGGAAAAAGCACCATTTTCTGAAAATGGAAGACCTGGACAACCAAAGGCTCCTAATCGTGACAGTTTGTGGTGCACCTACTATAAGAAGGCACGCCATACTCGTGAGCGGTGATGGAAAATGTCTCATGACTCTTGGATCATGGATTCAGGAGCTACCGACCCTATGACCCACTCACCAAATGTCTTTTCCACATACTCCCCCTATGTCTAAGCAATAGAAAAATAGTCACAGCTGATGGTTCTTTGACCACTGTAGCAGGAGTAGGAGATGTTAAAATAAGCACATCATTGACCTTAAAAAATGTTCTTCATGTCCCTAGATTATCCACAAACCTTGTCTCTATCCAAAAGCTTACTCAAGATTTATGTTGCAATGTGGTTTTTCATCATAGTTATTGTGTATTTCAGGGCAAGGATTCGAGGAAGACGATTGGACATGCTAGAGAACAGGATGGGCTTTACTACCTTGAAGCATCGAGCCAATCAAACATTACCAAGGGCAAACTACCTTCTTTTGTTTCAGAACTTTATTCATCCAATAAAAACAAAGCTTGGCTTTACCACCGCCGACTTGGACATCCGTTATTTAGAGTCATTATAATTTTGTTTCCATATTTATTTCAAGGTCTCAATGTTGAGAGCTTTCATTGTGAAGTGTGCGAACTTTTAAACACAAACGTGTACCTTTTCCAGTAAGTGATAAAAGAAGCTCTCTTCCTTTTTATCTCATTCACAGTGATATTTGGGGTCCTTCTACTATTCCTAATGTTTCTGGGGCAAAATGGTTTGTGTCATTCATTGATGATTGTACTCGTGTTACTTGGATTTTCTTGCTTAAACATAAATCTATGTCAGTACTGTTCTCCCAAATTTTGTTCCATGATTAAGAACCAATTTGGGGTCAATATCAAAAGGTTTAGATCAAATAATGTCGGGGATTATTTCAATCAAGTCCTAACTCCTTATTTTCAAAAGGAAAGGATAGTACACAAGTCATCATGTGTCAATACACCACAACAAAACGGAGTTGCAGAAAGGAAAAATGGTCATCTCCATGCATCAACCCAAGCCTTCTTATTCCAGAAAAATGTGCCTAAATCCTTTTGGGGGGAAGCAGTTCTTACAACACCGCTCATCTTATAAATCATTTGCCTTCCAGAGTCTTGGGATTCAAGAGTCCAATGGAAACACTCTCAACATTCTATCCAAACATACACACTACAAATAGTCTTGTCCCTAGGATATTTGGGTGCGTGTCATTTGTCCATGTTCATAGTCAAAATAGGGGGAAGCTAGACCCAAGGGCGTTAAAATGTGTATTTGTGGGTTATTCCACAACTCAGAAAGGGTACAATTGTTATCACCCTCCATCAAAGAAGTTCTATGTCTCGGTGGACGTTAATTTCAATGAACAAGCGTCTTACTTCACCACACCTTATCTTCAGGGGGAGAATTCAGGAGAATTCCATACTTGAAGGTAAGGATGGGGAATTCTTGCTCAATTTGTCGTCATATTTAATATCTGAGTCCATACCAAATCCTGTGTCTGAACCCATGCCTGAAATTTCAATAAGTCCTAACTCTGCCATTGAGAATGTGAGATTTGGCAAGGTGTACTCGAGGAAGAAGACAGTTGTCCCTGAATCAGTGCAAGTCCAAGAATCCAACCGAGATCCTGAAAATGAGGTAACAATTTCTAATTCTTCATTACAAGTTGAAACTGAATCTCATGTAAGCGATGATGACCAAGACCTTCCCATTGCTATTAGGAAAGGAACTAGAGAGTGCACAAAACGACCTTTATATCCTCTTACACACTTCCTGTCCTTTAAACATTTTTCACCATCACATAGAGCCTTCCTGGTTAACCAGAACACCATTGCCATCCCTACCACCTTATCCGAGGCTTTGTCCAATAAGAAATGGAAACAAGCCATGAATGTAGAAATGAAGGCATTAGAGAAGAACAAAACGTGGGAGTTGGTGAAATTGCCAATAGGAAAGAAACCCATGGGGTGTAAATGGGTCTATACAATGAAATATAGAGCGGATGGGTCAATGAGAGGTATAAGGCAAGGCTGGTAGCCAAGGGCTATACTCAAACCTATGGGATTGACTACCTAGAGACTTTTGCTCTAGTCGCGAAAATGAATACTGTTAGATCCTGCTGTCATTAGCAGCTAATTATGGTTGGGAGTTACAGCAGTTTGATGTTAAGAATGCATTTTTGCACGGAGAACTAGAAGAAGAAAATTTATATGGACATCCCACCAGGTTATGGGAATAATTTGGATGCTCATACTGTGTGTAAATTGAAGAAAGTCTTATATGGACTTAAGCAATCACCGCGGGCATGGTTTGGCAGATTTGCGAGAGTTGTGATTGCCATGGGGTATAGACAAAGCCAAGGGGATCACACACTGTTCATTAAACACTCATCTTCAGGGGGAGTCACAATACTCTTTTTTTTTTGGAAAGCGAGCAAGGAGTTTGAGATCAAAGCATTAGGAAGGCTGAAATATTTTCTTGGGATTGAGGTGGCTCATTCTAAGCAGGGCATTTTTATCTCCCAACAAAAGCATGTTATGAATCTCCTTAAAGAGACAGGCAAGAAAGCATGCAAACCAGCAAGTACTCCAATAGACCCAAATCTTAGACTTGGAATGGCAAAGGAAGACGCTACAGTAAATAAGGAAATGTATCAGCGCCTGGTAGGAAAACTCATTTATCTGTCTCATACGCGACCGGACATAGCATATGCAGTGAATGGGATTAGCCAGTTCATGAATAGTCCAAAAGAAGTTCATCTGCAAGCAGCTCACCAAGTGTTACAGTATCTCAAAGGAACACCAGGAAAGGGTATTCTGTTTAAAAGAAACAGAAGTTTGGTGCTTGAGGCATATACGGATGTTGATTATGTTGGGTCAATGGTCGATAGGAGGTCAACCACGAGATATTGCACCTTTCTTGACGGTAACCTCGTGACGTGGAGGAGCAAGAAACAACATGTGGTAGCACGGTCTAGTGCAGAGGCAGAATTCTGAGCAATGGCTCAAGGTGTGTGTGAATTACTTTGGTAGAAGATCATCTTAGAAGACTTGAAGATCAAGTGGGATGGCCCAATGAGACTTTATTGTGATAATAAATCTGCGATTAGCATAGCTCACAACATGATCGAACAAAACACATTGAAGTTAACAGACACTTCATCAAGGAGAAACTAGAGAGCGGGTTGATTTGTACCCCTTACGTGTCTATACATGGCCAACTTGTAGATGTACTTACTAAAGGATTAAGTAGCTCAGTGTTTTAAAGTATTATATTCAAGCTGGGAATGGAAAACATCTATTCACCAGCTTGAGGGGGAGTGTGGGAAAACATGATTAGTGTGCAACCAGCTTTTTAAAAGATTTTGTAACAGTTTGTATCCCTAGAATTAGGCTGATTTGATTAGCTTCCTATTCTATTAGAATATCCCATAAATCATGAGATCTGATAGCCTAGTTAGTTTCCTTTTCTAGTTCTAGGGTTAGTATATATATACAGCCACTCTGTACGTATTTTCATAAGAATAAACAGCAGAAATTTATTTCTCAATTTCTGTCGGGACTCAGGAGGTAATCCTTGTATCCTTTGTGAGTTTTTCACTCGCACTTTTCAATTAACTTTTTTCTATTAGTTTATTGGCCAGAAGCTCTAACAAGTAAATAACACTTCTTGTGCTTGGTCTCTGACAATCTACCACTACAATACATGCCAAAGAATTGTGTTTCACCTATAAGAGGGAGACAGAGTTGACAATAATTTTTTTCTCCAATTGAAGGTTGTCCAAAACCAAAAAGAATAAGCGAGAAGGATATAACAATTACTAAAGTTTCATTAACCAACAAAAATATGCGACAACTAGTGAGTTGAATTCACTGTGCAGTAGTGTCATACACCAACAAAAAATAAAAACATATTTCAAATTACCTCAGAATCATCGATGCCTAAATCCTTCCATCAACATAAACATGTAACAACACAGTTAAGTATTGTAAGTAGTTTAATGACATTGAGATTAAACATAATGGTGGTTTTTGGTGAAGGAAGAAGAAGAAGAAGAATAAACAATGGAAGCAGCAGCAACATACAACCCTTTCGCTCCTTCAACTGAGGTACTAAACCCTAACCCCCCTTACTACAACATCTACTCCAATCTCACGACTTCCAACTCTTCACATTTCAGGAAACAAATTCAATCAGTTCTTGAAGTCATTCAAGATAAAACCTTTCTTCTTTCTTCTAACACTCACAATTAACGAATGGTTAGCTTTGCCTCTGCAACCCAAAAGCAGGTTCTTGAACCCCATTGTATAATTAAAATATATCAAAAGAACAAACCAAATATAAAAATAGCCCAAAATACATAAGACAAGTGCAGCCAAATAAAGGAATCATAATTAGATATGTAATTTAAGAATCAAGAAAGTGCCCCAAAATGTACCCCAAAACGGAATGGTTCGGATGGCAATATCTATTTGGTCAGGCATTCTTTTTTCACATGGCAAATTAGAGAATGGAAAGGTCACTCACTGATGGTTGTTGGAGATACAATTGTTACAACCTGGAACTCGTGACTCTACAGTTCATTAAAATGTGCTAAATGGACTCGTCACTATCTTAACAAAGCCTAAGTCAATTTCTTGTCATGGAAATCATGCAGTATCATTGAAAAAATTACACTACCCTGGGAAAGACGTAACTGAAAAATCAACACTGATGGAGTAAATAATATAAAGAACTTGAAATGACATATCAAAGAACAACTATCCAGATCCCAATATCCATGTCCAATTAGAACTCAATATGAACAACAGGAACTCACATAGTTAGCAAGACAAAAGATTTCATTAAAAATGAAAATGAAAAAGGTGTTGTGAGGAGGGCTTTATAACACGAGTGCGGACATACAGAAAAGGATGGGTTAGTGGACCATTTATTTGTATTTCAAAGTGCATGGAAGAAGCCGTTATAATCCCAAAATTGATAAAGAAGATGAGAAATAGTATCTTCCATGCACAACGAGATGGTTCTTTGGAGTGAAAACTTTGATCATGTAAGAAACCACATCAGCTAAACAAGATTTAGGTGTCTTCAACGAAATGGTAAGAAGCAAGCTTCACGAAGGGCTAATTTCTAATCTGTCAGTGGAAGAACTATGACAATTGATAATTCGATCAAAAGAGACCTACAGATTACCAAAGGCTATGCCCTTTGTGGCATGCAGGACAAAATCAATCAACCACTCGTTGATTTACTGTGCCTTTACAAAAGCAGTATGGGGTAATTTAATTACTCAGTGTAGAGGATCAAATCCAGTGGGAAACTAAGTGCAACAATGGATGGACCAGTATAGTGACAGGGAATTATGGTATCATATGTTTCCAGCTGCTCTTTGGATCATTTAGCGTGAAAGAAATGGGAAACTTTTCAGCAACAAATTCAAATCTACAGAGAATATTGTTGTAGTTGAAATAAAAGCAGTAATTGAATTGTGGGGGTGGTTAATTAGGATTATTTTTAACAACTCTAATTGCAGGGCTTGTAATTCTAATTGGGTGTCTCACATTAGACATCAAGGAGGTAATCCTTGTATCCTTTGCCAGTTTTTCACTCGCACTTTTCAATTAACTTTTTCTATTATTTATTGGCCTGAAGCTCTAACAAATAATAGCACTTCTTGTGGTTGGACTCTGACAATCTACCACTATAGTACATGCCAAAGAACTGGGTTTCACCTATAAGAGGAAGACAAAGTTGACAATAATTTTTTCTCCAATTGAAGTTTATCCAAAACCAAAATGAATAAGAAAGAAGGATATAACAATTACTAAAATTTCATTAACCAACAAAAATATGCAACTAGTGAGTTGAATTCACTGTGCAGTAGTGTCATACAGCAACAAAAAATAAAAACATATTCCAAATTACCTCGGAACGAAATCACCTCAGAATCATCGATGGCTAAATTCTTCAATCGACATAAACATGTAACAACACAGTTAAGTACTGTAAGTGGTTTTTTTTTTAAGCAGCAGCAAGTAACATCCAACCCTTCCGCTCTTTCATTCGAGGTACTAAACTCTAACCCTCCCCTCCCTCTACTACAACATCTACTCCAATCTCACGAGTCATGACTTCCAACTCTTCACATTTCTAGAAACAAATTCTATCAGTTCTTAAAGTCATTCAAGATAAATTCTTTCTTCTCACACTCACAATTAACGAATGATTAGCTTTGCCTCTGCAACCCGAAAGTAGGGTCTTGAACCCCATTGATACAAGTTAATCTAATTTCTTCACTAACAAGTCTTGCCCTAATTTAAAATCAAAGGCTATTTGGAACTGTAATAAAGATTTTATGTGGAGAAATCATTTCTTGCATTTACCATCAAAATTGTTTTTCTGGGGCATGGATCAGTGTGTCAAGATTATATTTCCTTTAGAAGCAAATTATGATCTACGTAAAAATTAAAACCCCAATCAATCAACGCAGTGACAAAGATGCAAGAAACACCGTGAAAAACAATGAAAGAGATGGTTCAAATAAACTTGCCTGTATTGATGATTTCAACTAATAAAGGATTTGTGGTTGAGAATGAACAACACCATCTGGAATTCTTGCTTAAAGAAGCCATTATCGTTCTGAAAACTGAGCTTGTGTTCTTCAAGACTGAGTGTGAGGCGAAATGCCAAGAGATTGTGAAGTGTGTCTGCAAGAAAGTTAGGGTTTTGAAAGATTTGATTATAGAAAACGAGAGAATCCAAGAAAGGAACCCAATTGATTGGTTTTCATACCTTCAAAGTGAAAGAAAGAAACTTTTGATTCAAAAAGAGAAACGAAGATCAACAGCGTTTGATTTGATCTTCGTCTTATTACTTCTTTGTCGACTTGAATCTTGGTTGTGGCTTCGGTTTGTATTTGACACTTCTTCTTCAGACGAACCGTTGAAGTGAACACAAGCCATTTGAAAATTTGAACAACCCACAAAGTCTCTCTCTTTTGTTTGATAAAAACCCACAAAGTCTCTCAATTTATATAGGGTTGGCAGTGGGGCGGATTTTTATGGATATCCGCCCCACCCAATCCGCATGGGGCGGATTTGGATATGGATGAATGGGTTTTCGGGTGGTTTTGGATATCCAAAAAATATCCGTTTATTATTTGGGGCGGATACGGTTTTAGCCATATCCGCCCCGCAGGCCCCGCGGATATCCGTTTATACTGCTCAAATTACTATAATACCCTTATCCTTAAACTACGTAATAACTGAACCTAAAAATCTAACTAAACCCTTATCCCGAAAAAAAATAAATAAAACTAAACTTAACTTAAAAATCTAACGAGTGAGTGGATTTCTCATTTCTCACTCACTCTCCCTCTCCCGTCTCACTCACTTCACAGCGAGCCAGCGAGGTCGAAGGGTTGTCACAACGAGGTCGAAACGTTGTCGAAGCAGCGAGGTCGAAGGGTTTTCGAAGCGAGGTCGAAGGGTTGTCACAGGGTGGTCGAAGGGTGGTAGGAGGGTGATCGAAGGGTGGTCGAAGGATGGTCGAAGTGTGGTTGCAGGGTGGTCGCAGGCAGGGTGGTCGAAGGGTGGATGGAGGGTGGCGGTAGTGGCTGTGATCCAGATCTGATGGATGGGGTGGCTGTGATCCAGATCTGATGGAGGGTGGCGGTAGTGGCTCTGATCCAGATCTGATGGATGGGGTGGCTGTGATCAAGATCTGATGGAGGGTGGCTCTGATCCAGATCTGATGGATGGGGTGGCTCTGATCAAGATCTGATGGAGGGTGGCTCTGATCCAGATCTGATGGAGGGTGGCTCTGATCCAGATCTGATGGATGGGGTGGATCTGATCCAGATCTGATGGAGGGTGGCTCTGATCCAGATCTGATGGAGGGTGGCGGTAGTGGCTCTGATCCAGATCTGATGGACGGGGTGGCTCTGATCCAGATCTGATGGACGGGGTGGATCTGATCCAGATCTGACGGAGGGTGGATCTGATCCAGATCTGATGGATGGGGTGGCTCTGATCCAGATCTGATGGAGGGTGGCGGTAGTGGCTCGAGCTATCGCATTGGGTTAAAATATTCTCTCCTTCTCCTAGTCCAGATCTACGATCTGATCTTAGATCAGATCTAAGATAATATATCAGAGATTGAATTTTTTTTTTTTTATGGTTTTTTGTAAGAAATCTTTGTAATTTGTTGAGAAATTTGGTAGTTGAGAAATGATAGTTTTTGAGAAATGATTTGTTCAATAGGTTTTTTGTTCGATATTTGAGAATGAAATTATGAAAATGATAGTTGAGAAATCTGTTTTTTTTTTTTTTTTTTTTGGGTATTTGGGGCGCGGATATCCGCCAATCCGTCTGGTTCGGGGATGGTTTTTATAAATTATGGTAAACGGATATTCGGGGCGGATTTAAATACCCGTGATCTCCAGCGGGGCGGGGATGGATTTGTCCAAATCCGCCCCGTTGTCATCCCTAAATTTATAGCTTTTGATTTTTTTATTTTTTTTCGAACCCTTCTAGGCGTCGAGGAAACCACCAAGAGGAGGGGTGTTACCACTCATCTCCCTCGAGATGCGCGTTTCCTCCCTCTCGCTGGTTTCTTAGAATTCCCCTTTTTTTTTCTTACCGTTATGGATTTCATCATAAAACCAAATTGTAAAACCATTTGGACTGGGAGCATCTTTACCCACTCCACACAAAATGGACCTGGTCTAGGTAATGGGTTTAGGCTTTTTTAGACCACCTGCATAATACTAATTTAATATTTAACTTGGAATCAACCCCCATTTCATTGATTGTTGGAAATATATTTACCCTAAATTTGGTCTAAAACGTGATTTTCTGAAAGAAACTCTAACTTCGTCTTCGTGTTCCTTCAAACTCCAATCTCATAAGAAACAGATTGTATATATTTTTGCATAATTAGGGATGGCAGTGGGGCGAATTCTCACGAATATCCGCCCCACTCGTTCCATTTGGGGCGGATTTGGTAAAGGGTCTGTGGAGGTTGGGGCGAATACGAATTTCCAATCTGTATCCGTTTATTAATCGGGGCGAATACGAATTTGACCATATCCGTCCCACGGATATTCGTTTAACCGATAAATTACAAAAATATCATTCAACTATATAAAGGGATTAAACCCTCATCTCACATTCATACTATTTTTCAGTCCCCATTCTCGAAGCCTCTCACATTTTCGAAGCCTCTCACAGTCACAGCGAAGGTCGAAGGGTGGTCGAAGGACGAAGCCTCGAAGCCTCTCACAGCCGGTGGTCCAAACCTCTCACAGCGAAGGGTGGTCGAAGTCGAAGCCTCCCACGGCAACAGATACGACACTCAAAGCTCTCCCCTCCCTTCCCCGCCTTCCTCTCCCCGATCTTCAAGAAAGATCTGAGATCTCCGAGATCAAAGATCTCAGATCTTAGATCTAGATTCTTTAGATCGATATACTTTAATTTTTTTGTAATTTTTTGTTATAATTTTTTTATCTTGATTATTTAGATCGAATGTTTTTTTATGGTTTTTGTAATTTTTTATTATAATTTTTGTATCTTTTACCAGTAAGAATCCTTGTGCTTTTAGGATTTGATTAATAGCTTTGTGAGCTTTCGCCTAACACAAGCGTGTCTGATTGTCTAAATCTATTATGGATAATTTGATATTGGTTAGCAAGTTTTGAAAACACTGTAATGGTTGATATGAGTTTGATACTATGATCGGGGCGGAGACCCGACAATCCAGTAACAGAACCGCAAACCATAAACGGATTGGCGAGGCGGGGCGGATATCCGCCAATCCGCACAGGGCGGTTATGGTTTTAATTAATTGTATAAATGGATTGGCAGAGCAGATTTGGGGATCCGCTTTTCCTGACGGATCGGGGATGGATTTGCTCAAATCCGCCCCAATCCGCCTCGTTGCCATCCCTATGCATAGTCACCTAGCTTTGCTGCAAGTTTGTTAAGGGTATATCTAGATGGCAGTGACTTTTTGACACCACCAGTTTCACTTTTTAGTATCACCATCTCTCACATTTTTGTCTAATGCCAACACCACCACCTGCTTACTGACACCATTTTTTTCTTTTTGTGACAGCGGCGCTGCCCTTTCCCCTTTCCAATTTGGTTTGTAACATTTTGAAATCGAAGTTCTCAGTTCGGTTTTAGGTTGAAAAGAAAATCGAACCAATACATATGTTCAAATTTTAAATTTATATATAATATGAAATCTAGAAAATAATACATAATATTTGTAAGTTCGATTTTTGGTTTAATTAAATTTCATTTTAGTTCAGTTTCATTACACATTTTGTTTGGTTCGTTTGAATTTCAATCAAACATGTTGATATTGAAAATGCACTTGCGAATTAGGTCAAAACAATGTAAAAATATACGATGAAATTATAAATCGTATATCAAGTGACTAGGATTAGGTTTATGCTTTGTAAAGATCATTTTAAGGTTATCCAATTTATGAGGACAATTTTCAAATGACAAGAAAACTGAAGTCAACTCATGAAAACAAGTCAAAACTATGAAGACCAAGACAAGACATAATAACTTCTTGATGGCCTAAATTCAAATGAAGTGTCAAAAGCTATTTGGAGGCAAAATATATTTGGATTTGGGTTATCCTTCCACATGAGAATGTATATTCTCTTGAGGATATTCCCTCTTGAGGCATTTCGTATGCCAAAAGGAGATGCCCATGTCGAGTACAAAGACATGTGATAAAAGAAAAAGGTTTTGTTTTTAAAAGAAGTCGAATTCCCCTTGTAACAGGTCATTTCACCATATCATTTTTCTTTTTTTGTGACAGCTGCTGACCACAGCCGCCCTCCCCCCTTTTCTTTATATCTCTTTCCAGTTTGTTTTGTAACATTTTAAAATTGAAGTGCTCAATTCGATTTTAGGTTGAAAATAAATATGAACCGATGCATGTGTTATTTTTTTAATTTATATATAATATAAAATTTAGTAAATAATATATAATATTTGTAAGTTCGATTTTTGGTTTAATTAAATTTTATTTTAGTTTAGTTTCATTACACATTTGGTTTTGTTCGTTTGAATTTTAGTCATACTGATTGATATTGAAAATACATTTTCAAATTAGGTCAAATCAATATAAAAATATACGATGAAATTATAAATCGTCTCTCAAGTGACTAGGATTAGGTTTATGCTTTGTAAAGATCATTTCAAGGTTATCCAATTTATGAGGACAATTTTCAAAGGACAAGAAAATTGAAGTCAACTCACGAAAACAAGTCAAAACTATGAAAACCAAGACAAGCCATAATAGCTTCTTGATAGCCAAAATTCAAATGAATTGTCAAAAGCTTGAAGACAAAATATATTTGGATTTGGATTATCCTTCCATACATTCTCTTGAGGATATTCCCTCTTGAAGCATTTCGTGTGCAAAAAAGAGATGCCCGTGTCGAGTACAAAGACATGTGATAAAAGAAAAATGTTTTGTTTTAAAAAAAAAGTTGAATTCCCCTTCTAATAGGTCACTTCACCATATCATTTTTTTATTTATTTTCTTTTTTGTGGCAGCGGCGGTAGCTGCTGCCTGCAGCCGCCCTCCCCCCTTTCTTTTTATCCCTTTCCAGTTTGGTTTGTAGCATTTTAAAATTGAAGTACTCGGTTCGATTTTAGGTTGAAAAGAAAATTGAACTGATACATATGTTAATTTTTTAAATTTATATATAATATAAAATCTAGTAAATAATACATAATATTTGTAAGTTCGATTTTCGGTTTAATTAAATTTTATTTTAGTTCAGTTTCATTACACATTCGGTTTTGTTCGTTTGAATTTCAGTCACACCAGTTGATATTGAAAATACATTTGCAAATTAGGTCAAAATAATGTAAAAGTATACGATGAAATCATAAATCGTTTCTCGAGTGATTAGGATTAGGTCTATGTTTTGTAAATATCATTTCAAGGTTATCCAACTTATGACAATCATTTTCAAATGACAAGAAGATTAAAGCCAACTCATGAAGACAAATCTAAGCTATGAAGACCAAGACAAACCATTATAGCTTCTTGATGGCCAAAATTCAAATGAAGTGTCAAAAGCTATTTGGAGGAAAAATATATTTGGATTTGGGTCATTCTTCCACATGAGAATGTTATTCTCTTGAGGATATTCTCTCTTGAGGCACCCCGTATGCCAAAAGGAGATGCCCATGTCGATTACAAAGACATGTGATAAAAGAGAAAGGTTTTGTTTAAAAAAAAAAGTCGACTCCCCCTTCTAACATGCCACTTCAACATATAATCGCGCTAAAAAATGAGTCATTGTGATTTTAGCCACTCTTAAAAGCAGTTGCAAAAGAAAGTAAAGTCGACTTCACCCTCTCTAGTTGAGTCTGTAAATAGGGTTCATGATCATTCACTTGGATCTATCTCTCATATTGTCAAAAAGTTTGAAGTCATCCTTTTATCACCTCTTTGGCCTTCCCTTTTCACTCACTCAAAACCCATATCCCTTGTGAGAGATTCAAAGCATTTTAAGAAAAAACTTTTTTCTCTCTTCATGAGCTATTTAGTTATCTAAACAGAAGAGAAAAGAAAAGTGGTGAAGAAGAGTTGAAGTTAGCTTTGTATTGGTATATGCCTCATTTAGAGAGTTGTTAAGCCTTCAATTACTTCATCTCATCGTAGAGTTACATCTTCTAATGAGTGAGCAAGTAAATGTAAAATAGTTTTTTTAAGCCTCCATATCTAACAAACAAGTATCACTAGAAGAGAGAAAACCTCTAAGTGTCAGCCTTCTCTAAACTCTCTTTTATCCAGGTACTTGAATCTGTGGAGTGGATTAGGACGAGAAAGTATCACCTCGGTGATCCCAAGCAGGTGTTGAGTTTTGGTTGTGCCGCATTATATGATGGTATGATTCGTAACTATTCGGCAAGTCTTGTGGATCACGAACATAAGTCCAAGTCTTATCTTCGAAATCCCATGGCACACATCCGTAAGACTTGGTTCTAGTGCATTTCATTGGTTATCGCCAATGTGTTCATAAGACTCGCAAAACAAGCACTTGTTTGTTTCATAAGCTCATAGGAGCGCAACGATTAAACCTTGTGAGGTTGTGGAAAGTTATCCCTTAGATGTTGATATCATTTCCTATCTTTCGCAAAATCACGTTTAATTTTGGATAAACATCTCTTTGGCAATCAATGGTTGATTCGAAGTTAAAATTCTTGTATATATCGTGATTTTTATCCTATGATTAATTGCATTTCTCTAAATCTAAAGAAAACACATTAGAGCTCCAACAACAAACTAGGTTAGCATAATGAGATTCAAGTATCTAGTTTTGGAAGTCCATATCTCCCTTGCATAACAAGGAATCAGTTTGGCCCCTTCATTTTATTGCATTTCATGTGGAGAGGTAAAGTTTAGTTTAGGTTAATGACTAGTTGTTTATTTCAAAGTTTGAATTCAGTTTTGCTTGCAAAGGGCTTTAGTTGTGAACTTAAATGATTCAATTGTATGACCATAGCAACTGTACATGTACAATTATTCTTTCTCTGCACCCATTGATTATTTGTCTCATATCTCTTATTTTGGGAGAAAAACTCAATTTTGAATCAAGTTCTAGAACTAACCATTTTTCTTATTCTTATTTTTTACAACACTCCAGTTACGAGTCTTTATGACCGGTAGGAGAGCAAGGGCTACCGCTGATAATTGAATGGGTGGACAGAGATATCCTTCAGACTTTTAGCCGAGCACTTTGACTATTATCCTTTTGGTGAAAAACAATAGCATTTTCTGAAGTGTGTTTTTAATGGTTATGGGATTTTTAGCTCATCAAGTCTTGGATTTCAAAATTTGTTGTAACATGTTGACAAAAGGGTTTATCATTTGTGATCAGTGGTTCATGTATTCTATCTATGGTGATTTTGGATTTCAAAATTTGCTATGTAATTTCTTGACCTGAAATCTACGATTGATATTTTGGACAAGAATCTCTAAAAATTATTTGCTTCAAAGTTTGACTAGGCTAAGCCCATCCCATGAGCCAATTTTTTTTGTGGGCTTTGATTAGCCCACTCAAGTTTCATCCATAATTAAATGTTATGTGTTTTAATAAGGTTACGATTACTCCACACCACTATATCCTCTTTCTCACACCACCATTGAGTTTTTTTTTCTCACACCACCAATAAATATGCATAACAGAGAAATCTAAACTCAAAACGAAAAAATGCAAAATAGGGTAACTTTTGACCAATTTAAACCCTAAATTGAGACAAATTCTCAAGCTCATCAAAACACGAAAGTTGTAATACTATGAATTATCTAATAAAATAAGTTGAATCACTTGAAAATGTTTTGAAATAAGCAAGTTATGGTCATTTTACTAAAATCGCGCAAATCTGTCTCGCAATAAAAATGGGATAGTGTTCTTGACTTTCGGCCAACTTATGTGTTTGATCAAAACCGATTCTCAAATTGATCAAAACACAAAAATTGTATTACTCTGAGTTATCTAATAAACACAACTTGAATAACTTGAAAATGTTTTGAAATGAGCAAGTTATGGTCATTTTACTAAAGTCGCACAAATTTGTCCCAAAATTTTTGTTCACATAATTCATTGCGGGGATTTTGGAATAACCTGCAGTGTCCCATGCGAAACGCAGAGCACAATGCGGGGATTTTGGGATATCCCACAGTGTCTCGTGCAAAATGCATAGCACAATGCGGGTTATCCAAATTCCTCGCATTGAACTCTGTGAACAAAAATTTTTTTGGACAGATTTGCGCGACTTTAGTAAAATGACTATAACTTGCTTATTTCAAAACATTTTTAAGTGATTCAAGTTGTGTTTATTAGATAAATCAGAGTACTACTACTTTTACATTTTGATAAACTTGATAATCGATATTGATGAAGCACAAAAGTTGGCCGAAAGTTAGAAATACTATCCCATTTTTATTGTGAGACAGATTTGCGCGACTTTAGTAAAATTACCATAACTTTATCATTTCAGAACATTTTCAAGTGATTCAAGTTGTGTTTATTAGATAACTAAGAGTAATACAATATTTATGTTTTATCAACTTGAGAATCGGTATCGATCGAGCACATAAGTTGGCCGAAAGTCAGAAACACTATCACGTTTTCATTGTGAGATATATTTATGCGACTTTATTAAAATGACCATAACTTGCTCATTTCAAAACATTTTCTAGTGATGCAGGTTGTTTTTATTAGATAACTCATAGTACTACAACTTTTATAGTTTGATGAGCTTGAGAATCGGTCTCAATTGAGGGTTTCAATTGGTCGAAAGTTACTCTGTTTTGAGTTTGGGTTTCTATGTTATGTTAAGTTATGCATATCTATTGAGTTGGGGTTTAAGAGTTTCGATTTTGAGGAGATTTTGAGAGTTTCCAAAGGATAGGGAGGAGATTTGCAAGATATTTGAGTGTGGGGAGAGATTTGCGAGAAATTTTGAATGCGGGAGGGAGGAACCGTTGTCGATTTGAATGGTAAGGGGAAAAAATGGATGGATTTTGTTTATATAGGTGGTGTGAGAAAGAAAGTAGGTGGTGTGAGAGTGTAGAATGGTGTGAGAAAGTGGAAATGGTGGTGTGGAGTAGTCGCTGCCTTTTAATAAAGTTAGCTACATTTGTATGTGGAGATTGGAACCTATGACAAGGGAATGAGACTTGAATAGGTTCACATCTAGTGTAGAGGCCTCCTTTGAAGAACTTATAATAAAATGTTTTGGTGAAAGGCGCTTGTACCCTAAGGGTACCCAGCTTTTGCAGAAAAGAGAGGACATAACTAAGCTTGTAATCACATGCGCACACCGCCGCCTCGCCCCGAGTTAGACCATGCTTGGGCTTGGTACTTATATTATCTTTTTAGACAAAATAGTTTTGACCAAAACTCTAAATTGATTTGTAACCATATTTTACAATTGTGAAATTATTTATCTTCTGAAATGGCTATATAAATACATTTTCTAATTGCACGATAATGGGTGGTTATTGTCTCTAGCCATTTTGATCGTTTCCGTTACCTTGGAGTTCTTTGTTCTTAGGTATTCAATGGGAAAATAATGCTATCAAAATCTTGGTATTGCTATCAGTATTTCTATTTGATCACAGACAAAAACATATTTTTTTCGTGGTTGTTGTATCATGGAGGTGGAGCTCGTCCCTTTTGCAATTGAGGAACATAGGCGCACTTATCAGCTTAAAGAAAATGTGATCCGCAACTCATCTATTTTCCTCATCCAATGGTGCAGTATAGGTGACGCATCCAAATCCGGTCTCCTAGAGATCTGACCTGCAAAACAAGATTGTCAAAGACCACATTTTTGGTGGTTGAAGGCACTCCGATGCTTAAGTTAGTTAATCTGTGGGAAAATACTAAATTTGGACAAAGTATAATTTAATTTAATTTTCATTGTGTGATGAATGTGTTTATGGAATGTCTTTTTCATACCTTTTATTTTACCTTATATAATGAGTGTATTCAATTATGTGCATGACTTAAGTTCAAATGATGCAATGAAGGGGGACGTATATTAAACGGTTTATTCCTTTATTGAGATGTGTCCTTGGGGGAGTCATTCCCGCCATGACTTATCTCCTTCATAACGGTCCTCTCATAATTGAGGTGCGTCATTGGGGAGTGATTTCCACCACGACTTATTTTATTTGTAATGACCATCTCTAGTTATGATGGTTTGTGGCACGTGTATAGCCATGATCGGCTGACAATTTGATGTATCATCAGCATGTCCTCAGTGTATTTACATTAAATATTTGGAACACCCTGAGAATTGCATGAAGTTTGCAAAGTTCACTTTGAAAAGAGAACTTCCAACTCTTACTGCTTTGAAATGGGTTGTTGTGACCATGATGATGGTGGAGCTATGGTTAATGCTCCACAAATCCAACAAGTGGGTTAATCATGACTGAAAAATTCTTGTTTCTAAGAGTGGGTTTTAATGATTACCCATTTGTAAATAATATTTCTCCCACATTTTCTGCAATGGTCATGGGATCTTCAGCTTCCATTGTCATTACAAAGTGTTTATATCTAACAAACTGATAAATAAGACATTTTACTAAAGTTTGAATGTGAAATCATTTTCATTCCAAGTAGATTAACAATTTAAGATGGCAAACAATAATTCCAAGATTATTTAGCTCGAGTCAATCCCAAAAAATATTGCATCATGGGGTGACATAATCAACTTCGGGTTTGACATAGCTTGATCCCCATGCCAATTTCACCCAATGTGTTGGCGACATGCAAAATACCAAATTTAACTATAAGTGTGCTAACATCTGATGAGCGCGATTAGAAGAAGGTATATACTCTAATTTTTTAAAAACATTTTTCATATATGAAAAACTTTACAGAAAAATATGCTTGAAACAATGATTGTTTCACAAACACTTCGAAAAGTGAACTACCGTTATGTATGTTCGACTTCACTTTAAATCAAACACCAATGAAAACACTTCTAAGATAGGTTCAGAAAAACGAAGGTGAAAGTCAAATTATCACTTTTAAAAACATGTAATTACCATGGTTAAAAGCTGATATGAAGCAACGAAGTATGCAAACATGAAAATGTTAAAATAAGATAAAGTTAAAAAAATATATCACAAAACACACGGATATAAAAAGATTCCTTTAAATTGAGGTTTGATTAACCACAATTGATTACTTCCTCGGTGGAAGTGCGGGAGGCACACTACAAACTTATATTAATGTTATTCCATGAACCATAGTACAAACCCTGCTCTTATGAAAACTTATCTGTCAAAACTATAACACGACCTCGCAAGATCAACTCCATCCACAGTATGACTTCGATAAGCGATAAACAATACTTGATATTTTTTAATCTCTACGAATATCTTTTACATAGATTGATTAGAGAAGGCGATGCACTATTTTACTAGTGCACAACTTAACACCCTGCTTTGTGATTGTAGTAAAAAATAAGTAGAAATCGTTATAGACCAGGGATTATAGGACTTGCTAACTAGCACTAAAGATAACTAAAAGACAACTAACAACCTAATTAATAAAATATTGGGGGATTGGATTTTTCTAATTTAAACAATGAAAATAACTAAAAAGAAAATCATAAAACTTTAGAGATGACAAAGATGAGAAATTAGCTAAGCGTTTATCTCCACACACCAAACACATGCTCATAAATCAATCTTCAATAAATCTTATATTAACTTGCGAAAGACAATGCTCAAGATTAACTATGATCGCATTGTATTAAACTTATTATTTTCCTAAATTCGTTGAATTAAACTAAGTGTCGCTTTCAAACTATTCTTATCATGTTGTCTAATCATGAATCACAAGTTAGAAAAACAATCCAAGTTCATTAAGTTCTATGGAAAATATGAATATTAACTAGGTAATTACAAGTATGATCAACATCTTGTACTTAACCTAGGTTTTTACTTAACCTTACAAACGTTCCTTGATATTTACTACTTGTGAATGAAAGATTATAACGATTAGGTGAAATTTTCTTATACTCTAGTATCAAATCCTAACATGCTTACAAAATTGGCATCTTAACAAACATACAAGTTTTCTTTAAGCAATTAAGCAAAACACAATCACTAATCAGTGAGGAAAATTGAATTCAATTAATTCATAAATCACATGTTCGGGGCTTCGAATCCACCCCGTTTAGCTAGGCATATTAATCATGTTAAGACTGTAATCCATAATCAAATATCCAACTATAAATAAAAAAAAGAGGGTAAAGGAAATAAAACACTATCATCGCTTGATCTGTGGTTGTGGTGAATGGAAGTGGTGGTGCGAATAGCGCGTGAAGGGATGAAATCAATGAAAACCTTCTTTATTCTTCACAATCTCAAGAACGATGAGACTGCAAAAGAGAGAGGGGTAGGAGCAGGGCGACGAAGCGATCGATGGTGAGAGGGGTCTGAACGGTGGTTGATGGAGGCGAAGATGATGAGGTGGTCGTTCTGTTTGTGGGTACGAACAAAAAGAGGAGGAGATGAACAGTGGTGGCAAAAAGGAAGTAAGATGGGAGTTCAATCACCGGAGAGAAATGAGAAGGGTGAATGATGGAGCTGTGGTGGCTGAACGAGGCTGTGTTGCGCGACATGGATCTCGATTGGTGGCTGTGGCAATAGAAGATGATGGCACAGACGACTGTTGATGGACTGTTGGCTTGTGAAAGCAATAGGGTTGGGGATGAAGATGGTGGCTGGGTTGGTGATGACGAGGAAGGTTTTTGTGCTTACGATGAATTGTCAGGACTAGTACTGTTGGTCAGGGAAATCAAGGTCAGAGGCCTTTTAAGACTTTCCTAATGGTCTCAAAACTCAATGTTCCCTTTTGAAAAGTACTCAAATGCTTAGCATCTATATTATAGGGGGAAGGTTTGAGCTCTTGACTGTGAGGACGTGTTGCCTCCATTGCATAGTTGGGCTAGACTATACCGCTAGCATTTTTATTGTTTTCTTTGCATTGCTTTTCAACTTCAAACTTGTATTTCCATCGATTGATAACATCGAACTAGTCTTGAGCAACGTCCTTCCGAACGTTCCTCCCCATTGTAATCTGTTGAATGTTAATGAAAGCTTTTGCTGACTATTGTGCATTGTTATATTGTCTACAGATTGATATTGTGCATTCTCAAGTTAATATTTGTGCCCGTCAAAGTAACTACTCATAGGCTTACTAGTGAATTGGATAGCTAATGCCGCACGGATTGCTAGTTCGTGACAGTTGGTATCAGAGCCAGAGCTTGTTGAATGCAACCAGGATGCAGGAACTAAGTGGGCGCTATGGAGGAACGACAAGCTAGTTGAATGCAAAGACTAGAAACCAGAATGGACCAGTTGAGCTGTTTGGGAGAACAGATCAGTCGCCTTGATGGATTCTTTCACTTGGCAGACAGAGTGGATTCGCTGGCTGAGCACGTCAACAATTTAGAGGGAAGAACAGTCACTATGGAAGAGTTGCCTCACCCCACAGCTCAGGTGATGAGTGACTTCCAATTACAGTTAGAGGACTTATTTGCAAGGGTTGGCTTGCTGACCAAGGCCACAGGGATGACTGATCACCCTAGGATGAAAGTGCCTGAGCCAAAATCATACGCTGGGGTACGAGATGGGAAGGAGCTAGAAAACTTCTTGTTTGATCTGGAACAATATTTTTGCGCGGTGAACCCCGAATCAGAAGAAGCCAATGTCACCAAAACGACCATGTACTTAGCAGGTGATGCGAAACTATGGTGGAGAACCAAATATGCAGATATGGAAGAAGGTCGCATCTGTCACGGACTAGTAATCCGTGCGGCACTAGTTATCCAATCCACTAGTAAGCCTATGAGTAGTTACTTTGACGGGCACAAATATTAACTTGAGAATGCACAATATCAATCTGTAGACAATATAACAATGCACAATAGTCAGTAAAAGCTCTCATTCACATTCAATAGGTTACAATGGGGAGGAACGTTCGGAAGGACGTTGCTCAAGACTAGTTCGATGCTATCGATCGAAGAGAATACAAGTTTGAAGTTGAAAAGCAATGCAAAGAAAATAATAAAAATGCTAGCGGTACAGTCTGGCCCGACTATGCAATGGAGGCAACACGTCCTCACAGTCAAGAGCTCAAACCTTCCCCCTATAATATAGATGCTAAGCATTTGGGCACTTTTCAAAAGGGAACATTGAGTTTTGAGACCATTAGGATGGCCTCTGACCTTGAGTCCTTACACTCTCCCACACTCAATTCGCTGACGCCCTCGCAGCGAACTTTTCCAAGTACTCTTCCAGCTTTGAGAGGTATGGCAGTAGATGCTCGACTGGCTCCCAACTGATTTCTGAAGGAGGTTCATCCTGCCACTTGACCAAATACTCTCTATCCGGGCCTGTGTTGTTGATGAGACGGTCAGCTAAGATTTCTTCCACTTCTCGATCTGGCTTAGTAGGATGTTTAGGCAATGCTCGGGTAGAGACATTTCTTGTGGGATCAGCGGCATCGGCATGGTAGGACTTCAAGTTACTTGCATGGAAGACAGGATGGGTGAAGCGGAGCCAATGTGGTAACTTGACGCGGTAGGAGACTTTGCCAACTCTCTCAATAATCTGTACCGGTCCCTCATACTTGCGAAACAAATTGTTGTGTGCTCTAGCCGTCCGTTTATACTTGTTGAACATATCTAACTTCACCAAAACCAAGTCCCCGACTTCAAAAGGATCGATTCGTCGCTTCTTGTCCGCCCATTTCTTCATGTGACGGGAGGCTTTCTCAAGATAGGCTCGAGCAACTTCAATGTTTTTCTGCCAGGCTTTGACAAATTCAAGAGCTCTGGGGCTGGGTCCTTGGTATCCGGTCAGCACGGTATGTGGTGTCAATGGTTGCTGACCGGTGACTAACTGAAAGGGGCTGGAGTGAGTAGCTGAGCTCTTTTGTAAGTTGAAACAGAATTGTGCAACATCAAGTAGTCCCACCCAATTTTTCTGGTTTGCACTTACAAAATGGCGAAGATATTCTTCAAGCATAGAGTTAAAGCGCTCAGTCTGTCCGTCGGATTGGGGATGTTGGCTTGTTGACATATTAAGTTTGGATCCCAAGAGCTTGAACAACTCCTTCCAGAACTTTCCTGTGAAGCGAGCATCACGGTCGCTAACAATGTTTTCGGGCAGTCCCCAATACTTAACGACATGCTTGAGGAACAATTGCGCCGTATCTTCGGCTGTGCAAGTCAGTCCGGTTGGCACAAATGTCACATATTTTGAGAATCGGTCGACAACTACAAGGATACTTCTGAAATCCTCCACTTTCGGTAACCCCGTAATGAAGTCCATAGAAACACTTTCCCAAGGGCGAGTTGGAACAGGCAGAGGCTCGAGTAAGCCTACTGGTCGATCTCTTTCAACCTTATCTTGCTGGCAAATAAGGCAGGTTCGAACATAGGCCATTACATCTTCCTGTATCTGTGGCCAATAGTACCCCCTCTCTAGCAATGCAAGTGTTCGTCTCCAACCTGGATGTCCCGCCCAATGGGTGTCATGGCATTCTCTCAAAAGTTCTTTCCTCAGACCTGAAGCTCTCGGAACATAGAGGCGATTACCAGTGGTGAGTATTGCTCCATCTTTTATCCAGAACCGTCGAGTTTTGCCCTGCTTGATCAACTCTGTAATCGCCTTCGCTTGTGGATCGGTCTGTAGACCGACTTTGATCTTCTCCAAGATGGTGTGGCTCGGACCGGTATGGGTTAGCACTGCAAGGTCCGCCCTTCTACTGAGTGCATCAGCTACATTGTTAGTGCGCCCTGGCTTGTATTCCAATACTAAGTCAAATTCTGCTAATTTTTCCTGCCATCGAGATTGCTTGGAGGTGAGCATCTTCTGAGTAAGAAAATGGCTTGCCGCAGCATTATCCGTTTTAACAAGAACTTGAGATCCCAAGAGGTAGTGTCTCCACACCCGTAAACAATGTACAATGGCTAGCAATTCCTTTTCCTGAGCTGAGTAACGAGACTCTGTATCATTCAACTTTCGACTCTCATATGCTACCGGGTGACCATCTTGAAGTAAAACTCCCCCTAAGGCATAATCAGATGCATCTGTTTGTACTTCAAAGGGCTTAGTGATGTCTGGCAAGGCCAATACTGGATCTTTCACCACGGCCGATTTCAAGTCTTGGAATGAAGCTTCACACTGCCTATCCCATTCCCATGTTCGGTCGTGCTTCAACAAATTTGTTAGGGCAACAGCTCTTTTAGAGTAGTCCCTTATGAAGCGACGATAATAGTTTGCAAGTCCAAGGAAAGAACGTAGTTGAGATACGTTCTTGGGAGAGTTCCAATCATGGATTGCCTTGACTTTCTCCATGTCCATCCGAATCTTGCCATTCCCAATAACATGACCCAAGAAATTGATCTGGGTCTGGCCGAATGAGCACTTTTCCTTCTTGAAAAAGAGATGATTATCCCTAAGGATTTGGAACACTTCTCGCAAATGATGTAGGTGTTCTTCTATAGTCCCACTATAAACCACAATGTCGTCAAGATAGACAACTACAGACTTGTCCAGAAGGTGACGAAACAGGCCATTCATAAGGGTGCAAAATGTAGCTGGAGCATTGGTCAAGCCGAAGGGCATTACTAGGAACTCATAAGACCCATATCTAGTAGAACAAGCAGTTTTGGGTTCATCACCAGCAGCAATGCGGACCTGATGGTAACCTGATCTCAAGTCGAGTTTTGTGAAGTATCTGGCGGATCCAAGTTGGTCGAATAAATCTGCAATGAGCGGCAGCGGGTACTTGTTCTTTATAGTGACTTTGTTCAAGGCTCTATAATCGACACAAAGGCGAAGGCTGCCATCATGTTTCCGCTGAAAAAGAACAGGTGCTCCATAAGGTGCTTTAGAGGGCCGAATGAATCCCGACTCCAATAAGCCAACTAGTTGTGTTCTCAATTCAGTCAGCTCTGGAGGGCTCATGCGATATGGACTACGTGCAGGTGGCTTGGCTCCAGGGACTAACTCAATTTCGTGATCAATGAGCCTTCTGGGAGGTAGATTCTTTGGCAATTCATTCGGCATCACTTCGCTGAAATCAGCAATAACTTGGGCAATTTCTTCAGGGATTTTGCTAGTATCATCTTCCATCTCTAGCTTCGCCACAGCTAAGTATGTATCTTCTCCTTTGGCCAAGCCCCTCTTGACTTGGAGCGCCGTCAATATTCTATCATGAGTTGTTGGTCGAATTGAGGTTGGGACAATGCGTAGTCTGGGTCCGAAAAACCCCAAGGAGTCCATGAAAGGTAATGGTCCTGCTGCAGCTCCTCGGAAGAATTCTTGGCCAAGAATCACCTTAAAATCATCAAGTGGAACGGCCAAGAAGTTTGATCTTCCTTCCCATGGACCAACCTGTAGTGGCACAGCTCTAGCCATACCCTTGATAGAGATTGCCTCAGAGTTGACAGCTTTCAACTTACCCACATCTCCTTCTAAGTTCAGACCCACACGTCTAGCTTCATCTGGGGCAATAAAATTGTCTGTCGCTCCGGAATCCAACAATGCTTGGGAGGGGAATCCATTGATAGTGATGTCGATGTATTGTAAAGCCTTCTTGTGTGGATGCTCATACATTTCTCCTTTGACGGCATTGAGCTTGCGTAGAGCTCCCATTTGGGAGGTCTCATTGTTGGTGGGGTTCGAGCTCGATGCGGTCTGGTTAGAAGGTTCTGCTTGAAGCAAGGACATTAATGAGTGTAGAGCTGGTTTGGATGGACATTTGCCTGTTGGGTGATCTCTACTATTGCAAAGAATGCATGGGGCAGGGGCAGATGGTCTCCACTGCCCAGAGTAGTTTTGCCCTCCTTTGTTGTTATAATTTGAGTTGCTGGAGCTGGCATTCCAATTTTTGTTGGAACTCCAATTCTGATTGGACGGCCGGGAATTATAGTTTCCTCGGTTCTGACTTGAGTTTCCCCAATTTTGGTGAGGTGAGCGAGCATTCGACCCTGAGCTTGAATTGGTACTGCCAGTTCTAGCTGTGGAGTGATTGAGCGAAGTGGATCCAGTCATGGGCATATAATCACCAAACCTTTCTGCTGCCGCAATTGCACTTGTAATGTCTGTCACCTTCTGCCTTTGCAATTCTGCTTGTAGAAGCGGATGAGCTTGTTCCATGAAACAGAAAACTTTGTCCTTCTCAGACATGTCTCGAATATCTAGCAAGCAAGTTGAGAATTGTCGGACATAGTCTCGAATATTGCCTGTCTGTTTGATGGTGTGGAGCTTCCTCCTTGCTAAGAAATCAGTGTTCTCAGGCAAGAATTGATTTCTGAGCTCCTTCTTGAGGTCTGCCCAAGTTCTAATAAGGATGCGACCTTCTTCCATATCTGCATATTTGGTTCTCCACCATAGCTTTGCATCACCTGCTAAGTACATGGTCGCCATGGTAATCTTGGCTTCTTCAGATTCGGGGTTCACCGCGCGAAAATACTGCTCCAGATCAAACAAGAAGTTCTCTAACTCCTTCCCATCTCGTGCCCCAGCATATGACTTTGGCTCGGGTACTTTCATCCTAGGGTGATCGGTCGTCCCTGTGGCCTTAGTGAGCAAGCCAACCCTTGCAAATAAGTCCTCCAACTGTAATTGGAAGTCACTCATCACCTGAGCTGTGGGGTGAGGCGACTCTTCCATTGCGACTGTTCTTCCCTCTAAGTTATCAACATGCTCAGCTAGCGAATCCACTCTGTCTGCCAGTGAAAAGAGTCCATCCAACCGACTAATCTGTTCTCCCAAAGTGTTCAACTGGTCCATTCTGCTTTCCAGTCTATGCATTCGACTGGTCTGTCGTTCCTCCATAGCGCTAAGTCGCTCATTTATTTCCTGCATCCTGGTTTGCATTCAACAAGCTCTAGCTCTGATACCAACTGTCACGGACTAGTAATCCGTGCGGCACTAGTTATCCAATCCACTAGTAAGCCTATGAGTAGTTACTTTGACGGGCACAAATATTAACTTGAGAATGCACAATATCAATCTGTAGACAATATAACAATGCACAATAGTCAGTAAAAGCTCTCATTCACATTCAATAGGTTACAATGGGGAGGAACGTTCGGAAGGACGTTGCTCAAGACTAGTTCGATGCTATCGATCGAAGAGAATACAAGTTTGAAGTTGAAAAGCAATGCAAAGAAAATAATAAAAATGCTAGCGGTACAGTCTGGCCCGACTATGCAATGGAGGCAACACGTCCTCACAGTCAAGAGCTCAAACCTTCCCCCTATAATATAGATGCTAAGCATTTGGGCACTTTTCAAAAGGGAACATTGAGTTTTGAGACCATTAGGATGGCCTCTGACCTTGAGTCCTTACAGCATCCTTATTAGAACTTGGGCAGATCTCAAAAAGGGAACTCAGAAATCAATTCTTGCCTGAGAATATTGATTTCTTAGCAAGGAGGAAGCTCCACACCATCAAACAGATAGGCAATATTCGAGACTATGTCAGGCAGTTCTCAACTTGCTTGCTAGATATTCGAGACATGTCTGAGAAGGACAAAGTTTTTTGTTTCATGGAACAAGCTTAGCTGCTTCTGCAAGCAGAATTACAAAGACAGAAGGTGACTGATGCGGATTTAACTAACCTAAATTAATGGGTTAATTCAGCCCACTTGTAATAACCGCAAGTGCACGGTGCCTAACTGGTAGACAACGGCAAGTACGGGTCGATCCCACGAAGAAGGTGGATGCAATTGAATTTTAGAATTTAATTAAACTAATTTAAATGGAAAATGGGGTTACAACACTTTAAAACTAAACTAAAAATAAATTAAAAATAAGAAAAATAAAATAAGAGATAGATGAAATGGGTTTTTGTGGCTTGGACTCACCAATGAGTTAGTAAAATTATTGAAATCTAAATTACTAAATTTAAAAATGAGAAGCGTTAGGGATGAGAATCCCTTGCTTACACCGAATATGTGATCGTTAAAATCCAATTAAACTTATACCATGTTTCTATCAAACATTAACAAATTATTTCAAGCAAATACGCTCTTACAAAGTATTAAGTGTCTTTTTAGGGCACACTTAATCAAAGTTTAAGCTTAATATTTTTAACACATGCTTTGAATATTAATAAAGGGTAATTCTAACTACCAAACATATCAAGTTTAATTTCTCGAACATGCAAGGTGAAAGCAATTTATCAAAATTCAGAAATAAATTGTAATTAACAATTAAGCACACAATTCAGTAAAATAAATCAAAATAACTTATACAACCCATTTAGTTTGTCACAAACTCGATGTGGTGGCACTCAGCAGATCAGCAGGTGGTCTGAACACGAATCCCGAGACAAATGGTCCCAAAACGCTTTGTGGTGGTACAGAGCAAAATCGGGGGTGTAAATAGCCAAAAAATTTGACTCATTCTCCCAGCCGCTCGCTTCGGTCGTCTTCTCCAGCGCGACAGTGGCTCTCGCGGTGATTTTCTTCGCTCCTCGCGACCGTCCTCGAATCCAAATTGCTTCCAGAACCTGCAAAAGACGAACAAAGGTGAGGAAACACCAAATAAAACAGCAAAAAAAACAACAAAGAGAAATCGGGAAAAATACTCCCCTATTTTCGTTGTCGCGGTGGTCTGTGCCGCTTGCTGAAGCGTCGCTTGCGACGATGGTCGTGAGAGAGGGATGCGGGAAGGAGCTCGAGATGAAAAGAGGCCGACAGAGGAGGAGAACAGGCTCTGTCGCGAGGCAAAACAGAGTCGCGGTGCGGCTCTGTTTCGCGGCGTGGTTGCGGTGGTTCTGTCGCGGCTTTTCGTGGTCTGTTGTGGTGGTGGGACTCGTGCAGAGATGGTGGCGGTTGTGTGGACAGGGGAGAGGAGCAAAGAGTGGTGGTGGAGTGAAAATTGGACGTGAAACAGGGTTGTCACACCCCTGTTTCACGGTGGTGACGGTGACGGTGGCGGTTGCGGAGCTCGGTGGTGGCGATGGCGAGGTGACTGTGGTGGCGAGGTGACTGTGTGCTGAGTGAGTGGAGTGAGTGAGAGATGGATGAGTGGTGAGGGTGATTGTGAATCACCTTTGAGAGAGGAGCTTCTTTGAGGAAATCTCCATTGAGGAAGAGGTTTTGATTTCTAATTCTCTTCTTTTCCCTTCTCTTTCTCCCTCTATTCTCACCCTATTCTCCTCTATTTATAGAAAATAATAGGGATGAAATGAGGGAATGATTCATCAATGAGGGTAGGAGAAGGATTGGGCTTAGGTTTGGGTTTAGGGTATGGATTGGGTTTAGGTTATGAATTAGGTTTCGGGTTTAGGTTATGGATTGAGTTTAGGTTATGAATTAGGTTTTGGGTTTAGGTTATGGATTGGGTTTAGGTTATGAATTAGGTTTTGGGTTTAGGTTATGAATTAGGTTTCGGGTTTAGGTTTGTGACTGCTTTATACCACCTTTGGAATCGACTAATTGTCGTTCCTTAACTTGTCGCTTTAATGTGATTTCATCGTTTACGCTCAAATTCCTACAAAGACATGTAAACGAAATAATTATTATAAAATATAATAATCGAAACACTAACATGTATAAATTAAGGGATATATTATGTAATAATTATGTGAATATCAGTGACGGATATTACAAGTGCTATTGCAGCAACAGAAAGGTATAGCGATTATATGCCCATGGCTGGACCCACTTCGCTCAATCACTCCACAGCTAGAACTGGCAGTACCAATTCGAGCTCAGGGTCGAATGCTCGATCACCTCACCAAAACTGGGGAAACTCAAATCAGAACCGAGTAAACTACAATTCTCGGCCGTCCAACCAGAACTGGAGTTCCAACAGAAATTGGAATGCCAACCCTAGCAACTCAAATTACAACAACAAATGAGGGCAAAACTACTCTGGAAAGTGGAGACCATCTGCACCTGCCCCATGCATTCTTTGCAATAGCAGGGATCACCCAACAGGCAAATGTCCATCCAAACCAGCCCTACACTCATTGATGTCCTTGCTTCAAACAGAACCTTCTAACTCGACCGCATCGAGCTCGAACCCCATCAACAATGAGACCTCCTAGATGGGAGCTCTACGCAAGCTCAATGCTGTCAAAGGAGAAATGTATGAGCACCCACACAAGAAGGTTTTACAATACATCGACATCACTATCAATGGGTTCCCTTCCCAAGCATTGTTGGATTCATGAGCGACATACAATTTTATTGCCCCAGAGGAAAGTAGACGTGTGGGTCTGAACTTAGAAGAAGTTGTGGGTAAATTGAAAGTTGTCAACTCTGAGGCAATCTCAATTAATGGTATGGCTAGAGCTGTGCCACAACAGGTTGGTCCATGGGAAGGAAGATCAAACTTCTTGGCCGTCCCACTTGATGATTTTAAGGTGATTCTTGGCCAAGAATTCTTCCGAGGAGCTGCAGCAGGACCACTACCTTTCATGGACTCCTTGGGCTTTTTCGGACCCAGACTACGCATTGTACCAACCTCAATTCGACCCACAACTCATGATAGAATATTGTCGGCGCTCCAAGTCAAGAGAGGTTTGGCCAAAGGAGAAGATGCATACTTAGCTGTGGCAAAGCTAGAGATGGAAGATGATACTAGCAAAATCCCCGAGGAAGTTGACCAAGTTATTGCTGACTTTAGCGAAGTGATGCCGAATGAGTTGCCAAAGAATCTACCTCTCAGAAGGCTCATTGATCACAAAATTGAGTTAGTGCCTGGTGCCAAGCCACCCACACGTAGTCCATATGGGGCACCTGTTCTTTTTCAGCGGAAACATGATGGTAGTATTCGCCTTTGTGTTGACTATAGAGCCTTGAACAAAGTCACTATAAAGAAAAATATCCGCTACCGCTCATTGCAGACTTATTCGACCAACTTGGATCCGCCATATACTTCACAAAACTCGACTTGAGATCAGGTTACCATCAGGTCCGCATTGCTGCTGGCGACGAACCCAAAACTGCTTGTTCTACTAGATATGGGTCATATGAGTTTCTAGTAATGCCCTTCGGCTTGACTAATGCTCCAGCTACGTTTTGCACCCTTATGAATGGCTTGTTTCGTCACCTTCTGGACAAGTCTGTGGTTGTCTATCTTGATGATATTGTGGTTTATAGTGGGACTATAGAAGAACACCTACATCATTTGCGAGAAGTGTTCCAAATCCTTAGGGATAATCATCTCTTTGTCAAGAAGGAGAAGTGCGCATTCGGCCAGACCCAGATCAATTTCTTGGGTCATGTTATTGGCAATGGCAAGATTCAGATGGGCATGGAGAAAGTCAAGGCAATCCATGATTGGAACACTCCTAAGAACGTGTCTCAACTACGTTCTTTCCTTGGACTCGCAAACTATTATCGTCGTTTCATAAGGGACTACTCTAAGAGAGTTGTTGCTCTGACAAATTTGTTGAAACAAGACCGAACATGGGAATGGGATAGGCAGTGTGAAGCTTCATTCCAAGACTTGAAACTGGCCGTGATGAAAGATCCAGTATTGGCCTTGCCAGACATCACCAAGCCCTTTGAAGTACAAACAGATGCATCTGATTATGCCTTAGGGGGAGTTGTGCTTCAAGATGGTCACCCGGTAGCATATGAGAGTCGAAAGTTGAATGATACAGAGTCCGTTACTCAGCCCAAGAAAAGGAATTGCTAGCCATTGTACATTGTTTACGGGTGTGGAGACACTACCTTTTGGGATCTCAAGTCCTTGTTAAAACGGATAATGCTGCAGCAAGCCATTTCCTTACTCAGAAGATGCTAACCTCCAAACAATCTCGATGGTAGGAAAAATTAGCAGAATTTGACTTAGTATTGGAATACAAGCCAGGGCGCACTAACAATGTAGCTGATGCACTCAGTAGAATGGCAGACCTTGCAGTGCTCACCCATACCGGTCCGAGTCACACCATCTTGGAGAGGATCAAAGCAGGCCTACAAACAGACCCACAAGCGAAGGCGATTACTGAGTTGATCAAGCAGGGCAAAACTCGACGGTTCTGGATAAAAGATGGAGCAATACTCACAACTGGTAATCACTTCTATGTTCCAAGAACCTCTGGTTTGAGGAAAGAACTTTTGAGCGAATGCCATGACACCCATTGGGCGGGACATCCAGGTTGGAGACGAACACTTCCATTGCTAGAGAGGGGGTACTATTGGCCGCAGATACAGGAGGATGTAATGGCCTATATTCGAACATGTCTTATTTACCAGCAAGATAAGGTTGAAAGAGATCGACCAGTAGGCTTACTAGAGCCCTTGTCTGTTCCGACTCGTCCTTGGGAAAGTGTTTCCATGGACTTCATTACTAGGTTACCGAAAGTGAAGGATTTTAGGTGTATCCTTGTAGTTGTTGACTAATTCTCAAAGCATGTGACCTTTGTGCTGACCGAATTGACTTGCATAGTCGAAGATACGGCGCAATTATTCCTCAAGCATGTAGTGAAGTATTGGGGAATGCCCGAAAACATTGTTAGCGACCGTCATGCTCGCTTCACAGGAAAGTTTTGGAAGGAGTTGTTCAAGCTCTTGGGATCCAAACTTAATATGTCGACAAGCCAACATCCCTAATCTGACGGACAGACTGAACGCTTTAACTCTATTCTCGAAGAATACCTTCGTCATTTTGTAAGTGCAAATCAGAAAAATTGGGTGGGACTACTTAATGTTGCACAATTCTGTTTCAACTTACAAAAGAGCTCAGCTACTCACTCCAGCCCCTTTCAGTTGGTTACTGGTCAGCAACCATTGACACCACATACAGTACTTATCGGCTACCAAGGACCCAGCCCAAGAGCTTTTGAATTTGTCAAAGCCTGGCAGGAAAACATTGAAGGTTCTCGAGCCTATCTTGAGAAAGCCTCCCGTCACATGAAGAAATGGGCCGACAAGAAACGACAGATTGATCCTTTTGAAGTCGGGGACTTGGTATTGGTGAAGCTAGATATGTTCAACAAGTATAAAAGGACAGCTAGAGCACACAACAATCTGTTTCGCAAGTATGAGGGACCGATACAGATTATTGAGAAAGTCGACAAAGTCTCCTATCGCGTCAAGTTACCACATTGGCTCCGTTTCACCCATCTTGTCTTCCATGCAAGTAACTTGAAGTCCTACCATGCAGATGCCACTGATCCCACAAGAAATGTATCTACCCGAGCATTACCTAAGCATCCTACTAAGCCAGATCGAGAAGTGGAAGAAATCTTAGTTGACTGCCTCATCAACAACACAGGCCCGGATAGAGAGTATTTGGTCAAGTGGCAGGATGAACCTCCTTTAGAGATCAGTTGGGATCCAGTCGAGCATCTGCTTCCATACCTCTCAAAGCTAGAAGAGTACTTGGAAAAGTTTGCTGCGAGGGCGTTAGTGAATTGAGTGTGGGAGAGTGTCAGGACTAGTACCGTTGGTCAGGGAAATCAAGGTCAGAGGCCTTTCAAGACTTTCCTAATGGTCTCAAAACTCAATGTTCCCTTTTGAAAAGTGCCCAAATGCTTAGCATCTATATTATAGGGGGAAGGTTTGAGCTCTTGACTGTGAGGACGTGTTGCCTCCATTGCATAGTCGGGTCAGACTATACCGCTAGCATTTTTATTATTTTCTTTGCATTGCTTTTCAACTTCAAACTTGTATTTCCATCGATCGATAGCATCGAACTAGTCTTGAGCAACGTCCTTCTGAACGTTCTTTCCCATTGTAATCTGTTGAATGTTAATGAAAGCTTTTGCTGACTATTGTGCATTGTTATATTGTCTACAGATTGATATTGTGCATTCTCAAGTTAATATTTGTGTCCGTCAAAGTAACTACTCATAGGCTTACTAGTGAATTGGATAGCTAGTGCCGCACGGATTGCTAGTCCGTGACACAAGTCTTTTTAATTCAAACCCGCACCACTTAGCTTCTATTTTGGAATCTTGTTATTGGAAACATACACAAACACGAAAAATAGCGATTAATACCATAATTAACTTAAAATAGACAATTATATATAGAAATATGATACTAAAATAACATAGCGATTAATACCATAATTAACTTAAAATAGCCAATTATATATAGAAATATTGTACAAAAATAACATAATTTTGCTCCTATCAAAAGGCTTGAGCTTGAAAATTCACTTATTTATATCAGTATAAAATATACATTAGTTAAACTATTCTTAAGTAAACTAATTATATCAAGATATGCTGCAATGATTTTTAAAACTTTAGACGTTGAGCTATACAGTGTTAGTGAATCGTAAATCGTATTGTAAATCATAACGTGTAAGATTTAGATTTAATCGTAAATCCTAAGATTTTTTTAATTATAATATATCTATATATATATATTTATATTTGCCTTCATTTAGGAATATATCATTTCTTTTTACTTACATTCTTTGTACTCTTTATAGGTTTCAAAATTACCTGAAACTCGAAGTGTATTAAGCTTGATCAAAGTATAAAAGTGGGGCAATAGATGTGGCAAGTGCGAATGAGATGACCATTAGAACGACCATTGCGATTGAAGAGAATTTATTAGAATGAAGATGAATGAATGTAATCCAAGTTCAACTTTGTTTGTGTGATGAAAATTTACAAAAAAATTGATCAGTTCCAATATATTGTTGTTTGTGCAGAATATTGCTTTTATCAAGTCTTTTTGAAAATTCTAGGAAAACAAACAAAATATAGTAGAGCAAAGTGGACTTCTTTTGCCAAAAAGTAAAAGATTTCACTTGTCAAAAAGTATAAGACTTCAACACTTCTTGTTCATTCTAACATTCTATCCTATACGCAAACTATACCCAAGAATGTGTGGAAGTGTATACAAAATGACTCTCAAAAGGCAAAATATAAACTATTAAGCAATAATAACTATTAAATTAGAAGTTATAGTCTTTCCCTGGTTCCAACTTTGATCCCTTCATGAAGTAGTTTCATGCTCATCGATAATTGCATCAATAATTGCAATGTCTGCATTATCAATGACATCAATCTCATATTCCAACTCACAATCTTCTTCCTCTTCATCTTCAATGACTTTGTTCTTTCCCTTTGTCGACTTCGTTAAATTTCTTGGTCCTATTCACATTAAAGTTCAAAAGTAGTAACTAACTATAGTAAACAACTAGAAGTAAATTTGAATAAATAAAGCAAACAAGTAATAAATTATTAACTTACGACGCCATTTTCGGCTTAGCTCGGCTTCATTGTCAACGAAACAATCGACTATGTCCAACCATGAGGTATCATTGGGGAGTGTCTAATCTTCTTGCTCCACAATCCATTCATTGTCATTATCTAACTCCGACAATAGAATGGGATCTGTGCCTTGTGTCTTATGTTGTTGGCGTTGGTCAAGCGCAAGATTGAATTTGACAAATACAAGTGCATTCAATCGCTTTTGTTCTAATCGATTTCGCTTCTTTGTATGAATCTACCATGCATATAACATATTAGAAAGTTAAATTACTAAATATCCACATCATACATGACAACTAATTAGTGAAAATATGAAATAGACAAACAAAAAATCTTTGCTCACTTGATCAAATGTGCTCCAATTACGTTCACACCCCGTAGCACTACAAGTCAAGCTCAAAATTCTCTTGGCCACATTCTGCAATTCCGGACAATGGCTTCCAAAGTTTTCCCACCAATAAGCTACAATAATAATATCATAATTTTAATACGTAAAAAGACATAAACATGTAATCAATGAAAATGTTCAAGTTAAATAAACACTAAACATACCAGGTTGTTTCGTGATCCTTGCCTCAATGTCAGATTGTCTCCCAAATGTCCCTGCACCTCTTCTGAACACATCAAGTTGTTGGTCAATGAGATTCCTTTCTCGTCTCGATGGAATCAAACGCTCAGTTGTTTCATAATAGCCATCCATGATCTCTTCATCAGCTTGAAAGTTGTCACTATAATGGAAATGAGGATTAAGATAGTATGTTGCCGCATGTAAAGGGCGATGGAGTTGTAGATTCCACCTTTCATCAATGACATTCCATATTTTTTTGTATCTTGACTCCTTGTTTCCAAGATTCTTTGCAATTTTTTCCTTGGCTTGATCCATAGCTTCATAAATGTAGCCAATGGGAGGTCTAAACACGAACCAATGGAGATTAGGGGTGGGCATGGGACGAGATATACTCATCCCGTTCATACGGGATCGGGACGGGACAGGATGGGAAAAACCTCATCCCGACCTCGTCCCATCCCAAACGGGTTCGGGACGGGATGGGATCAGCGTGCTAATCTACATCCTGCATCTTTCTTGACTCCCCCAATCAAAGTGAACTCTGTCTGGAGGAAGGAAACGAGGTTCTGAACTAGCGGTCCAACAACTACAACTGCCATGGTAATGTTTTCTGCTTGGAGTTATCAAGCAATCAAGAAATCTGATAAAATGAAGGAGTGAGTGTTTCTTGTGTTTGGAGAAAACAATATTGAAAGTGCTTTTAATATTGTTTCTGAAAGAACAAATAATTTGAGTGTACTACAAGAAGCCTCTTTTGTTACTTTTCCTTAATTTGTCCACGCAAACTTATGTTACGTTTTCACTAATCTGAATATCTCAGTCATTTAGACCCAATAACTTGGAATCTTTTACATTATGAAAGTTGTTTATTCATTGAAAGGAATCTACTTTAATTTCTTCTTTGACTCTTGTCCACAATGTTTTCTTGAGACGAAAGTAAGAAACTGTCATTAAAGATGATTCTGCTTTTTATATGTGGTGAAACATGGAAGTCATCACTTGGGCTCTACCATACTTCCAGTTTTTGTGAAAGCATAAATACTTTGCATGAGCTTCATATATGGCTTTTTATATACATCAATAAATTTGTATGGGCATCCACAATCCTAAAATAAATAATTAAATAAAAATATTAATAATTAATATTAATAAATTAGTTCGGGACGGGACGGGATTGGCGGGATTGAAAATCTTCATCCCATCCCATCCCATTCTAGATCGGGACGGGATGGGATCGGGATGAAATTATTCAATCCCATTAAGACCCGGAAAAATCGGGAAGGGACGGGACGAGATCGGGATCGCGGGAGAGGATGCCCACCCCTAATGGAGATGCACAATTAATACTATACTTCACTCCGGGCCAAAATTGTTTATCCCCTAGTATAATATGCATTACCTCAAGTGCCTCTGGCTTCGTTGAAAAATGAGACTCTTTCCACTTCGTGCAAGTAAACATACTCCTCAAGCCAACCCTATTATCAAGAATGCTTTGTAATGTGAGGTAGGCTGTGGCAAATCGAGTGATGACCGGCCTTGCTAACTCCCTACCATTAGTGTGCTCTCTCATGAGACTCAATACCCACGTGTGGCTATAAATGTACACCGTTACTTTCTTGGCCTTTTTAACGGTTTCACTTGGGAGAGGCAAATCACCAATGCTCGAAAGTATAAGATCTATCAAGTGTGTTGCGCAAGGAGACCAGAAGAGGTGTGGCCTATTTTTCATAAGGTATTCCCCAGTTTTGACATAAGCCGAGGCACTATCCGTGCACACTTAGATTACATTTTCTTCACATACTTCCTGTACCACTTCATCCAACATCAAGTACAATTTTTCAGCATTATGAAATATGCTTGATGTATCAAGCGACTTCAAGAAAACAGTTCCCTTTGGACTATTAACAAGAAAATTTGTAATGCTTCGACTTTTACCATCGGTCCACCCATCGGACATAATAGTGCATCCATATTTCTTCCAATCTTTCTTGTAGGCTTTAAGCTTCACATTCACCTCTTCCACTTCCTTCTTCAAGTAGGTGTTCCTAATTTCATAGTAAGTGGGAGGTTTTAATCCACTCCCAAACTTACAAATTTCATCAATCATCTCTTTAAAATATACACTTGTAACAATGTTGAAAGGCAAAACACATCCATAAATGAACCTAGAAATTTTGACACAACATTTTTCCCTATTAGTTGGTTTCCATATCTCATTCATGGTAGTTTGTTTTTTTTCACCTCCATAATCAACTTTGCTTTCACCTACATTTCCATCATCCCCATACATTGGAGCATTCCTTTCCCTCCTTTCAACAATCTTTGCAACCACTTTATCGGTACACATCTTCTTGAATAGTAAATAATTTTCATATGAATTGCTCAAACATGGTGAAGTATCCTTGTTTGTTCTTCCAAGATGATTTTTCATTCTAAAAACCCCTCCCCACATCTCTTTTCCACAATAATTACACTTAACATGTTGTTTATTATTATTCACAACAACACAATGTTCCCAAGCTACATCTAGCATAGTGATAATAGCAAAGTAATCTAATGAAAAGTATCAAAAGACAATGAGAAGTAAACTTTTTTACCTTTGGTTGAAGCAAAACCTCATTTGTTTGGTGAAAACACTTAATGTATGAAGTAGAAGACTATGGAAGAAGTTAAAGAAATAATCACTTGTTGGTGGTAGTCATTGAAGGACATTGAAAGAAGAGATTTTCCATAGAAAAATGGAGTTTGCAAAAGGTATGCTTTTCTTTACTTGAGAAAAGTTAGGTTTAGAAAAGTTAATGGGTGATCGGGTTTGCTCTTTATAGACAAAAGCTTTAACTGGAAATTAAGGTTGTCTCTATCATTTTAATTGTCTTTGAGGGTTTAAGTATGATAATTAATAAAAAATAATTATTTAGGGGTCCCTGACCCTGACCTTCGTATATAAAGAAATCTAAAAATCGATTCACATTTTCACAACACAACACACACAACACAACCGCAGAGATTGATTCAACCCACACTACCGCAGAAATCGATTCAACACACAATCGATGCAGAGAGTCAAGATTCAGAGGGATGCAGAGAGATGCAGTGAGATGCAGAGAAGCAGCGGATCTGAGCCGGAGTCGAGGGAAAGATGTCGTGACGGAGCAGATATGAGCCATCTTTCTCAGATCTGAGCAGAAGCAGCGGATCGAAGGTATGGCTCTGATTTTCTTTCTCAGATTCTGGTTCTTCTTCTTCCTCCTTTTTGTTTCTGTTTTTTTTCCCTCTTTCCTCAGTTCTTCCACATCTTTTCTTGATTTTTTGTATGTATTAATCTTCTAAGCAGACGCGTTGCTATATAGTACCTACCATTTTTATCATGCTCATTCAATCTTATCTAAATTTTTTTTTTATCATATCAACATCCAATCCTATATATTCTTGTCATGTTTATTTGATCATATTCGTACATTTTTTTAAATCCTATCCGCATTCAATTCAATCCATTTTTGTCATGCTTATTTGATCATATCCGCGTCGTCGTGTTTCATTATCATTCTTATTCGATCAACATCTGATTTTGTCCACATTGTAGTGATTAGATCTTATCCACATTCGGTTTTTTAATTTGACCCTCATTAGTTTATGCCTAACTGAATGGAAAGTAACGCACTGCCTACACATACATTATCCTAATGTATCTTATCACATCATATTGCCAAGACAACTCTCTAATCAGATTTGTCATAATGACCACACACCAGTGTAGTCACTATAGTCTGAATGTTTGAAAATTTTAATTTTGGCAGCCAATATGAGCTTTCGCCATACCTTAACCACTTTTTTTGGCAAGCATTCTTTCACATTTTTTGATCCACCTTACTTGCCTTTCAATGACGAATCCATATGAACCCATTTTCCAACCCCTTTTACACGTGATGTGGGACTAAATAACCCAACACCACATGCCCATCATCACCTTGGAGACTGCTTAAGCATGTGAGACATGTACATCCCTGCTCTCCACCTCTACAAGAATCATGTATAATTGTGGCATGATATGATGGGTGTGAAGGTGGTGGTGGTTGTGGTTGTGGTTGTGGTGGTGGTTGTGGTTGTGGTAGATATGGCATGGTGCTAATAGTGGTGTGGTTGTGGAGTGGTAGTAGTGGTTATAATGATATAGTTGTTAATGATGGGTGGTCATTGAACACAATTAAATTGTCCACAACTCATTTTAAGACGTGATTGTGATAAAATAAAATAAAAAAACATTTAAGGGAAATTATACTACATGGTTGCTATATGAAAATGTAAAGATATTTTAAATATTGTTTGATAAGCAAACGACTATGGGCGGAGCCAACAACTTGAAATGCCCTAGGCTAATAGATAAAAGTTTTAATCGCAGAAGAATATTTGTAGATGAGATTAAAGAGACAATTTTTTTTTCATATATATACTAATTTAATAATTTAGAATAGACAAAAAAAATCATTAGTTGTATAAAACCTAATTTTGTATAAGTAAATTTACAAATGGTGTTTCTGTATATATAAATACTAAATCAAATAAAATGTAGTAATAATGTAACTTTTTAAAACTAAATCAATAAGATAAAGATAGGCCCAAGGAGTTTAAAAAAGAAGAAAAAAACAACAAACAAACATAATAACCCTAAGGTGTTATGGAATTAAACCTTGGTAAAAAAGAAAATATAATAAAGAAATGTAAGACTATGACTACGAATATATCGACATTATAACTGCTTTCAACTAAAAGCATTGTCTTTTTTTAACACTTGTATTATTTTCTGCAATTGCAAAACAATAATATATTTTTTAACATATGTAATAAAAGTTATAATCACTTTTTTCCCAAGTGTCGTATATTTGGAGAAATTTTACCTACGTATCTATTAATCATTAAACCTATGTAATAAAAACTTTCTCCAATGAGTGCAACTACACACCCGATGCTCTCTTAGTAATATATGTTCTTGAGAGCCCACAACCTATTGATCATCACTAGCGATTCATTTTTCCTATTTTCCTTCTAATTGGTTTCTCTTTCTATTGGTTTTATTATTTATCTTGTCTATTTAAACCCAATGTAGAAAATAAAGAAGTTTGGAACTCCAATGAGTTCGAAACAAATTATTTTTGTTACTTAATAATATATTGAAACATAAAGAAATGAGAATTCAAGAGATGAATAACTTTCCTAATTGAGTACAAGCAAGCAAAAACAAATGTGAAATCCAACCGTTTGCACTGTCACTATGAACTATCAAGAAAGTTTAGAGAACTGCAAGTTTTATTTTTTTATTTTTGGAGAGAAAGTGTATATAAGTGCAAGCTTTTAGTTTATATTTCATTTTTTTTCATTGAAGTAGATGTAAGTTTCATTTTTATTTAATCATTTCTTGTTTTTCATTTCATTCGTTTTAGCAATAGTTTCTCATCCTCAATTATTCATTTTAAGTATTAGTTTATTTACATAATTCATGAAGAGGTAATCCTCCAATCGCAAGGGGAAGAGATTGGACCCAAAGAAAATATAATGGTAGATAAATTGTATTTTCTTTTATGTAGTAAAGTAGAGCAATTAATTGAAAGAAATACTTCGAAAGGAAGTATCATTTGTTAACAGATAATATTTTTTATTTGAAAGAATAAATTTATATTTTCTCGTTTTTAGGATTTTTCTAATGAAAACATAACCAAATTTCAACGATGTTTTAGAAATGAAACAATGGATTTGTTAAAGTTTGAGGGAAACGAAAATACTTTTACTTCTTAAATCCTATAAATTAAGTCATGTAGGTTGCAAAACCATGTGATTTAAGTATTTGGAGAGAAATTGAAAATACATTCTGTTACATCATTATTTTGGAATGTGGTGATTCACATACCCTTGAGATTTATCCACATTTAATTCTTATTTATGATGTAATTAGGAAAGCAGTAATATTATGAATAGTAATATTTTAGGCATATTAAGATTTCTGGTATTATTAGAACAGTGTTTCCTATTAGTTTTAGGGTTCGTTTTAGAAGTTAGGTTAGTTATAAGTATGAGTGTACGTTGATCATTGTAATTTTGTTTTTTATGATATAAAAGTTATATTTATTTATTTGTTATTTTTCTATTTATTTTACCGTTGTTATTTCGAAGTATTCCGTTATTTCAATTCTATTCATATTATTTCGATTATAGTTCTTTTAAATTCTATCAATTGGTATAGAGCCAAACGATTCTGGTTGGTTCGATTTGAAAAAAATAGGTTTGAAGGAAGAAGAATAAATATTTTGAATTTTTTTATCCCTTAAACCCATCCCACTCCAAATGCTGCCGGCAGGGTTTGAATACTGGACTGTGATTCCATCTGTCATAAGTCTACCACTGAACTGGTACCCCATTGGCAAATATTTTAAAATCATTGAAGGTTTGAAGAATATAAACGAACAAACTCACTAGCAATTTAAGCCATTATAGTTGCCGCCAATCGCAGGCCCAACCATCATCGCAGCTGTGTCACAACCACAATCATTGATCAGCTGACTTCTGGCCACCTTGCGTCGCAACCTTGTCCCGCCGTCGCAATAGTCCATCACAACTATCGTTCATCACAACTCAACCCATCTCTCTGCAGGCCCTTTGTCATCTAGTCAGATCTGTAGGGTGATCACCTCTTCCCCCATCGCATGTCCTTCCCACTGTCTCCACCACCATCCAGCAACAACGCCCGCCCCTCTTCAACGAGTATGGGTTCAGGGAAAGGATCCCCAAATATTGGGTATCCGTTGTTAAACCTGATCGAATACTTTATGAAATGAGTGGAGTATCAGAAAGCGTAGTTAGAGAAGCTATTTCAATCGTTATGACAAAAATGCCTATACGAGCTCAATTCATTAGAAATGTATAACCACAAGAAAGGGTCTTTCTATGTCGAAAAGAAAAAAACAACCGAGGTTTTTTTTTTTTGAACAAACAATATTTTTCCCTTTTTTCATGCAAAGAGCGAAGAAAAAAATAATGATTTAACCTCAAACCCATTTTAATGTGGCGGACAACTTTCGTCCCACCCGAGCTCCAACCTGGAATCCTCCCCGGCTAGTCACGCTATTGCAAAACCCGACCCCTTCCACGTTCGTGAGCAAACCCCCCATTTTTTGGATATGTTGTTACATATCTTGTTGGAGAAGAAGATATGATTTTTTTAGTTAGTCACTCTACAATATTTTTACTTTGGTCCCTCACCCTTTTTTATAAATTAGTCCCTGGTCCCATTGGTTGTTTTTATCCCAAATCTTATGACGGCACCCCAGCTATGAGAATTAAAAATTAAATAAATTAAAAATGAGTTTCCCATATCATGACATGTACACTTCATAACCCCAACCCACCATTAGTTGCTAGTGATGTACACCCAACTACCCCCTCCACTGTGATGCAAGTTGAGACATATTCGATTAAGTCATGGTATGAAATTGCCGCAATGTAACAAAAACTATGCAAGACATTGTTGGATCCAAATGACTTTGTCTGAACATGTGAAGAGCAAGCTGAGCCCTACTGTTTGTCAGAGTCCATCCAACGTTTTGAGGAAGTTAAAGGCACCGTCACAACACACACACGATTCCCAACTTGTGTGACTTCTTTCCCATTTTTGAGCAAACATAGGATATTCTTACAGAGGCAGACACAATCATTGATAGAGGTAGACATCCCATCCAGCGATCCCGATTCCTTCTCAGGTCACGTCTCGTCCCGAATTTTCAAATTTTTTTTAGATTGATCAAACTCATCCTGATCCCATCCCATCCCAATCTAGACTGGGATGTGATCGAGATAAAGATTTTCAATCCCGCCCATCTCATCCCGTCCCGAACTTATTTATTTAATATATTATTATTATTATTATTAATTTTAATTAGTAACTATATAATGGAAATTGTACTCAATTAGCTATATACACCAAAAACCACTAGAGCATAGTTTGTTACATAGATTGTAATTCTCTTTAGATTTAGGGTGGAATGTAATACAACTTTTTCCAGTAAATCACCAATTAGAAAATCCTCACATTTATAGTTAAGGAAAAAATACGCCAGCCCACCATACATAAAATAATATCCCCTTGTAGTTTGTGGTTCCAAAGATAAAAAAAAATTCTTCAAACTCTAGATATCAAATATGTTCAATACTTGTATATAAGACAAAATCAATCAAAGTCTCACTTATATGCATCATTGTGGAGTATATAAAATCTAATAGTATAAAACCACTAATAGAGATTTGAATTTTCCAAAATGTAGAGGTGGAATTTTCCAATTGAAAACACCATATCTTGCAAAGGCGAGGCGGTTCTCGTATCGGATGCCTGCTTAGGCATCACCCGAGACTACATAGCATGTGGTATGTTTAACATTAAAATCTAAACAGATTTAGGATGCGTTTGGTTGTATAGATTTGGATCTCATGAATGGAATCTATGTGGGTACTATATATTTCTAAGGCTAACTTGATGAAAATGATTGGGACCATTTATCACAAATCTAGAGTTTTTTATTTATTTATCATGGGAGTTGAACTCCTATGATCATGGGAATCTATCTTTGAGGGGGGAGGGGTGAGGAGTTCGGTCATGGGAGTTGAACTTCCATCATTTACTAAAAAAAAAAAAATTCTAGAATTGGTGATAAATAATCTCTCCATTTTGATCAAGTTAGCCTTAAAAATGAATTGTTCCCTATGAATTCCACATAATTAAACTCGATGCAACCAAACACGCCCTTAAAGATCATAGAAACTTACAATGAAAATATGTTAAAGATCGTTGAGAAATACATCGAAAATATGTTTGAGCTGACTCAAATAAGGCCAAAAACAAATATTTAAGACCCATAAACATATCAAACAAAGAAAAAGGGTTTCTGAACTTAAAGAACACCAATTTCATGAGGACAAAGTTGGACGAAGCGCAAAAAAAGTAGCGTCAATAATAGATCTCGACTCACCCACTCATAGAAACCTTAGTTAAGAGCGTATTAGCTTTACATTACCTTATTAGAACAACCAAAAAGGTGTTCCGACCCCGAAATAATAGATATCCAAGAAATGAGTAAATTCAAATCAGATGCAAGAAAACATGGGAAAACTACAATTACAATGTAAGACAGGCGATCAAACCAACCGTCAATGCTGCAAAAGATTATTCCAAAACAATTGACCCGCAGACACCACCAAATGAAAAAAATTCTACATTACTCGTTGTAACCTAACCATCATATATAAACAAAAACATCTCGGTTGTGCTCGATTTTGAGTGAGAAATAGCAGGAACATCTCACACAAAATCAAGCTCCACCCAATATTCCTCCACGAATCTCTCTAACTCATGTTGACCACATATTGATAAAAAGCAGATCCATTTTGAATAGAGCATACCCCCAATATTATAAACAAAACACTAACTTTATAGAATATTCTCTTTTATGAATTAGAACACCCTGCTTGACCTAAAAAACAGAATTTGATTTCCATATCTTCCCCATTATTTACCTAACTACCCTTCTTCATCCCCCAATTCTCTTATCTCCACCATTCCATTTCCTCTCTTAAACCCTCCTCACTCTCAAACTAAAATATTTTTCACTTTTCTTCCCAACTTTTATCTCCCTCTCGACTCCATTACAACATCACCTCCCTCTCCCTCACTCTAACGGTTTGATAGTAGAGAGAGTCTGGCTTGGTTTAATGGAGGGAGCGGGGAAGAAGATGTTAGCTAGGGTCAAAGATGGAAGGTAACTCGTTTAAGTGGTGGGTGTTCTTAGGGTGGGATCCCAATTTAGGGTCTGCTCTAACCCGAGTCTAAATTGGATCTACTTTTATCGGCTGCAAAAAATCCAATTACCAAATGATTTATGGATATATAACAATCTATCATGAATATTGTATGCATATGTATCAACTCTATCATTCTTCTCTGTTTGTTTGTTTTTATTTTTCATAACACCCGCTGTGTTGAACAATTGACTTTTATTGAAAAACACATTGATGTTTCTTTCTTTAGAGGCTAAATCAACGACTATATTAGAAAACCATTTTTCTATTTGAGTAAAGTGTGTCTTTAAGTTTTGTATTATAACTTTAATAATTTACAAAAAGTTAAACATAATACCTTATCAATTACATCCAATTTAATGCCAATATATATATGCAAAATTTAAAAACATGAAAAATTAACAATCGTTAACAAAATTTATTAAAACTCAAATGACTGAAGTTGATCATGATGGGTACTTTATATAAATTTGAATTTGTGTACTCTTTTATTTTTCTTCAAATTGCATGAATAACCTCAGTTATGTTTGATAAAATTTATATTAGTAAAATTGGTACCTGCAGATCCTTTGAGAATTCTATTAAGTAATCATCTTTTGCTACATTTAGACATATATTGAATAAAAAATAATTAAATAGTTTATTTCTAAAAAATATGAATGAAAAATAAAATAAGAACACAATCAGCCTTATTAAAAAATAAAATAAAAATTGCCCAGACCTCCTAGACCCCGCCTAGGCCGCCTAGATCCCGCCCAAACTGTCCGCCCAGCCATTAATCTGGGCGATTTTTCACCTTCTAACGCCTAAGCGCCGCCTAGACCGATTTTTAGAACACTTAAGCCAAAAACAACCCATTCTCGACCCATTTCCACACACTCACATTCTTCCTACTTTACGAATTTAGAAGATAAAGGAATGGAAACATTAACAGACTCTAATACTTAAATGTCATTAGGTCTTTTTGAAGATGAAAATATCTCCCACCAAGAATAGAACTACATATATTTTTGCTTTTTACCTATGGAGATTAGTGCAGGTTTTAACTTTTAACAACCAAACATAATATAGGACACGAGGAAGTGAATAAGGATACACAGCAGCTAAAGTTTCATTGACCAACATTAATAAAAATTGGTAGGGGACGTACTTTGTCTATTTTGCAAAACTTCCTTTAGATTGGATGTGGAGGATATTCATAATCAATGTCCCATGGAAATAACCAGCTTCTACTCGTGATGTCTTGGCAATGACGAAGTGGACTTTGAGAAAGGATGTGTTGAATGCAATGAGGATGTTCTAAAAGAATCAGCTGGCATTCAACAACAAATATGTAACCTCTTTTTTAATAGTTAACAAACAATTACTAGCGATAAACAATCACAAAGTTTCAAAAGAAATAAATCTATAATGTTCTGAGTTATTCGATTTATAGCATAGCTGACCTTCTGCCTGCACCTAGAAAGGCATGCGTCAGTGCTTCACTCAACCGATATTAAGGAAACAAGGTCATCGGTAAAAAGCCAAAGTAACACCCACTCCCCCAATTTGTATAACGATTCTTATTGTAAGATTATTTCTAGCTTTACAACCTATGGACGCACAGAGATCTACCCTATTTTTTTTTTTTATTTTTTTTATTTTTTTATAAAGCAAAACAAGAAAAAGATTATATTATTAGAAAAACAAAAAGCAAGGGAATGATGCACTGAGCAAACCCGAAAGACACAATACAAAGGGATATTACATTAAATTAGGTGCTGATGTACCCATCTGAACCTAAGAGAATAAAAGGGCAACTCCACCAACTTACACTGCAGATAGACCCAATGTTTTGAATTGTGAAGCACAAGTTCTCTACATAGCCCATTGTTCTAAACAAGATTGGAAGTGTTGCAAAAACAGGGAATGTTGTCTAGAGGGCAAATATTTTCCTATGTACAAACCATATTAGCTAAACAAGATTTAGGTGTATTGATAATGCTAGGGAGAAAAAAAAGAGACTGACTTGGCAAGTTTGTAAACCGATTTAGTGGTACTCAGAATCCATGGATATCTTCAAGAGAAAGACAACCTTAATTTTTTCATTTTCCTTTTTCTCCCCCTACTTTTGTAAATTTAAAGACAAGCTTCTCTTAAGGTTCTTTTCTAGTCAACCTGCCGGCCAAAAAACACATTTGACGCATAAGATGGAAAAAGAGTGGACAACAATTTTTTCTTGGAGAAGATCAACTACCAAACACAATGCATAACATGAACAATGAAGAAGGATATCACAATGACCAAAGTTTCAGCAACCAATACAAATAAGCAACAACTTCATTGCTGTACACATCAACCAAAACAGATCCATAACATACTTCAATAGAAAAAATAAATGAAGTTACCTTGGCATCTTCAATTATATCTTCTCGCAACCTACCATGACAAATGCATTCTTCAATTCATATATATGATCTTAGTTGGTTGATTGGAGGCTGTTGAAACTTGAAACCGTATCTGAAATCAAACAAAGCTTGAGGTACATCCCTATATTATTAGATCGATGATTAATCTCTTCATGCTTGTAGAACGTCTTGATTTTTGAATAATTGTTTGAATAATCCCTTGGATAAGTAATCAACGATTTTGGGCTGATTTACCAATTAATCGCTTTAAAACTCACCGACTAATTAGTCAATGACAATGTGTTAGAAACAAATGAGAGAAAAATTAATTTTTTACACTAAGGAAATTGCCTTAACCTCATCAATATTTACCATAAGGCAATACCAAGAGTAGGGGTGGGCAAAAACCGATTTAAATTCGGCTAACCGACCGAACCGGTTTTCAAATTCGGTTTGGTAACCGAACCGAATTATGAGTAGAAAGAAAATAATTTAAACCGAACCGAACCGAACCGATTATAAACAGTTCGAAATCGGTTTACGGTTTTGAACCGACCGATTTATAACCGAACCAACCGATTAATTAGATATATATAAATAACTAAATAACAGGTAGGTGTCAATACCTGATTAGTGCAACAAATGCACTGCAGTACACCTGTTGCACTGAATCACCCCCTTCTCTCAAAGTTTTCAATTTTGGGATAAAAATTGGGCCTATAAAAAAATTGGGCCTGTAAAAAAATTGGGCATATTTTAATGAAAGTCTTTCAAATGCTTGAGCCTGAAATTTCGACCCAACCGAACCGAACCGATCTGAAATTCGGTTCAACTGAATTCATCGGTTTATAAATACAAAATTCGGTTTCGATTTGGGTTTTAGGCAAATCGAATGAAATCGGTTCGAAATCGGTTTGGGGCTCAAAATCGAGCCGAGCCGACATTGCCCACCCCTAACCAAGAGTGTGAAGAGGCTAGAGAGAAAGATGAAAATAAAATATATATACATACATATGAAGAGAAAAAGGACATATGGTATAATAAGCAAAACTAAAGATTCTTAATTTTAGTATAATTTGCCTTAAATTATGACAAGTGACATTTACTACTTCAAAACACATTATTTTTTTCTTGAAGTAGACATATTACTAAGAAGGATAAAGGAAATATGTGTATAAAATATAGGTTGATCAATTCTGATTAATCCCAATTAATCTCATATCGATCCTTAACCGATTAGGGTGCGATTAATGATTTAACTATAATGGCAAAGAAATGAATTTGAAAAAAAGACTTCATCTCCATCTCGCAATGTCAGTGTCACTACTCACTACATTGATCACCATCAGGATGACAAACCCACATCCATTACATGTGCTGATGTTCACTATATAAGTGAAAATGTGAGCGTAAGATAAAACATGAAGTGGAATTAGATAGTTTCCTAACAAGTGCTCATAATATTAAATAAATAAAATCTAAAATACAAATAAATGCATACACAAAAAGAACGTCAGGCTTGGTGTCATTGTGAACTCAACTGGTTATGAGTGTTGATAGGGGTGGACACGGGACGAGATAGACCCATCCCGTTCATGCGGGATTGGGACGGGACGAGATCAACGTTCTCTGATTATAATCAGTTGGGCCTAGAATGTCACTCAAATGCAACAACCCTGTTAGTCCGAACTCAATGACAGTTCAAGCGCAGTAGCGAAGGAGTCGTCTTTTACACTTTCCAAACCCAAGGCCAAGGTCTACAGTCACACACTAAACATTCTCAATCCTCTTCAATGCTATACTATAATACATGGCAACCAAGAAATCAATCTCATAATGCAATTTGGGTAAGAAAATGCCACACAATTTTTATTTGTCTTGTTTTATGTCAATGTTTCCTCTCTCTGGTATGGAAAGCTAGTGAGGTTGTGACTTGTGTAGTAACAGTAAACAAAAATCTTGCTTGTTAAATGGGATGGGTTGAGCTGGATTTTGTTGGGCTATTTTGGATAGGACTAAGCCCCACCGAGTTGTAATTTGATGCCCATTGTACTTGGATTGGACCTCTAAATTTTTTTAAAACACAGGAGAAGATGGGGGTTTCCCAGTTCAAGGATCTTCAAGTCTTGTGGGCATTGTGTTTGATAAAATTCTTCCATGTTATTTGATAAAATATTGCAATTCTAAAATAAATAAATAAATAATAACTATTGAAAAATTAGGTCGGGACGGGATTGGCGGGATTGAAAATCTTCATCCCATCCCATCCCATTCTAGATCGGGACGGGACTGGATCGGGATGGAATTATTCAATCCCATTAAGACTCGAAAATTGGGACAGGATCGGGATCGCGGAATGGGATGCCCACCCCTAGTGTTTGAGATGGCAAATATCACATGTGAAAAGACCATGCATATTCATGAGGTAGACTGGAACTATACAATAAACATATGTTGAGAAAACATGCATGGGGAAGACTTTTCAAAATCAACTTTAGATAAAAGAAGTACGGAGTATAAAGTATAAACATTGTTGATGAGGAAGCTTTGATGACAAACTTGTTTACAAAGAACGGTCTAGAGAAATGGGTATGTTTTCCTTCGAGTTCCTTTTCAAGTTATTTGTCAAGGGATTCCTTTATCACAACACTTTCTCTCTCCTTATTTCACTTTCCTTTCGAAGATACATAGGGATGCCTTGGGAGTCTCGGTCGCCTTACACCTTGGCCAAGGTAACTACAATGCAACCAAGTTGAAAATTTGAAAAAAAAAATAGCTCCACGGTGAAAATGAAGCGGAACATCAAATGTCAGATTGGAATTTTATTTATTGTTATTTTTTTTTCTTATAGACGATCAAACGAATAAAAGATTGTAGAATCAACCATAATATTTCGTCTTTGGTTTTTTAACAGTCTTAGTTTGGTTTCAGAGAGAATAGATGGATTTATTATTATTATTATTATTATTATTATTTTTGTAAAGCGAAAAAAGAAAAAAAAACAATTATTGAGCTCTCTAAATAGAAAACATATTAGTTTGTTGTTGTCTAGGGTTTGCCTTCATTTTTTTAATCCAAAATACATCGTGATCTAGGTATTGAACTACGACACTCCGAGCTAGTTTTATTAAAAATAAATAAATAAAGTGCCCCAACTATAGTCAGTGAAGATACTAGAGCCTCGATAAAAAAAAATTGTCACAAAAACCACATTATATATCCTTTCTTTTACCATATTGCCCCACCTCAATTATATATTATATTTATATTTTAAAACCTCTTACATTATGTAATATAATTTATATATAACTAATATATTATGTAGTGCCATTGGCAGTCTAATTTTTTTTTTTATAAATATTTTTGCTAATTATCATGTTTTCAACACCCGTGCCACCATCCCTACTTCCGCCCCCAATCAATTTCTCTGTTGTAATTAAATTTATGGTGCACATTCAAAAATCATATTTTAGAATGCAAACTAAATTGTTTTTTAGGTGTTAATACTCAAGCTTATTGTGAAATATTGTAGACCTTAGGGTTAAACTCGGTTACAATTTTAATAGACAAGAAAAACATATTTCAAACTGTGGGAGTGAGCTATCGCTTGACTTCACCAAAATAACAAGTTCGAGGTCTTTGTTTGAATATTATATTAACTTAATTATGGTGTATGATATCACAGACATTAATTTCTAGGTTGTTTTTTAGTTTGGCCCTCATTAGTTTATGCCTAGTTGAGTTCAATACTCATTTTATAAACTAATTTAGTATAACCCCTACTTACGTTGACTACTTAGTCAACATTAGTTAAATATGTTGACTGATGCACTATTTTAGTAGCACACAACTTAATACCCTGCTTTTTGTGATGGTAGTTATAGAATAAGTAGCGATCGTTCTAGACCGGGGATTAAAGGGTTTGTCAATTAACACTAATAATAACTAAAAGACAACTAACAACCTAATTAATTAAATAAAAGTAAATAAAAGGGAATTGGATTTTCTAAATTAAACTATGAAAATAACTACGAAAATTACTGTAAATATAATAAACTAAAGAGATGACAAAGATGAGCAATTAGCTAAGGGTTTATCTCCACACACCAAACATATGCTTATAAATCAATATTCAATAATCACTTGCTAACTTGTGAGAGACAATGCTCAAGACTAACCGTGACCGCACTGCATTAATCTTATTATTTTCCCAAGTTCGTTGAATTAAACTAAGAGTAACTTTCAAACTATTTTTATCATGTTATCTAAACAGGAATCGCAAGTTAGACAACAATCTAAGATCATTAAGTTTTGTGGAAAATATGAACATTGACTAGACAATTACATGTATGATCATCATCTTGTTCTTGCCTAGGTTTCTACTTAACCTTACCAACGTTCCTTGGTATTTACTACTTGTGAGTATAGAATCATAACAATTAGGTGAAACTCTCCTATACTCTAGCCCAGATCCTAGCATGCTTACTAAGTTGGTTACCTTAACAAACATACAAAGAAAAGTTCTCTATAAAGCAGTTAAGCAAAACACAATCACTAATAGCAAGACAGATTAAATTCAATTAATTTATAAAGCACATGTTTGGGGCTTCGAATCCACCCCTAACTAAGAGGAGTTTAGCTAGACATATTAATTATGTTCGAATAGAAATACATAATTAATATCAAACTAAAAATAAGATAAAGAGATTAAAAAGAACGTTGTCGCCTGTGCGTGGTGGTATTGAGTGGAAATTGTGGTGCGAATAGCGTGATATATCTTCCTTCACCTTCCTCAAGCGATCTGCTTACTTCTCCGCTTCTTCAGTCTCTGCTTCCAATGATAAGAGGATGTGAGTGAGGGGATTGTGATGAAGGCGAGAGAAAGGAAGATCAGACGAGTGGCGATAATCAGGGAGGAGGTCGACTGCTAGAGTGAAGATAGGACAACGAAGGGTTGTCGCGATAAGGAGGGATCTGCGAGAATGGGTTTTGATTTGGTTCAGGTTTTTTTGTGGAGGCCATGAATGTGTTGGGTGTTAGGAAGGAAAAGGAGATGTTGGAGGTAGCTAAGGTGATGATGGGTTCATGACGATGGGCTTGATGGTTGTTGTGAAAGAGGATGACGGCGACTGTGGGGATGCGTGGCTTGCTGCGCGGTGGATCGTGAATGCGAGTTATTGCTGGATGGATGCGAAACATGGAGGAATTGCGACTGTAACGAGGGTTAGGGCTTGTTGTGGAGGCTGTGGATGGATGAGTGAGGAGGTTGTAGATGCTGTGGATGGATTATTTCAGGACGATGGCCGCTAGGGTTTGGCGAGGTGACGATGGGTGTGATGGAGGCGGTGGATGAATGCTATTGCTGGATAAATTCTCTTCAAAGCAAGGTATCATCCCTTTTATAATTGTTTTCTTTCCTTCTTTGCTTGGTTTTCTTGTTTGTGTGGTTTCCTTGCTAGTGTGATTTCCTTGTGCAATTAGTGTTTCTAAATTGTCAATTTGCTTCTATTTTAAAATATTATAATTGGAAACCTACACAAACATGAAAATAGCAATTAGTACCATAATTAACAAGTAATAGCTAAAATATATATATAGAAATATGATACTAAAAATAGCCTAATTATGCCCCTATTATTGACTTCTCATGACAGTTTCAATATCAATAAATTCATAAATACTCTTTACTAGACTGCACATGATGGATATAAAATAACAACACAATTCATCCAACGGTTGAAGATTTCTTTACAAACCATGAAAACATCGAACAACTTACCTTCATCTGATTTACTCTCATGAAACCAACCCAAAATCTATACCACCCACTTTAACAACATCCTTCTAAATACAAGATTTTTTTTTTTAAATTAGATGGGATGGGGTTTGCTTTGCAATGTTGTCAATAAAGTGCAGTACTTCACTTGTTATGTTGTGTGTTTTCACGATTGTCATGTTGTTTCAGTTGGGGATTGAAATGAGTTGGATAAAAAGATGGATGAATTTTTGTTACTTTAGAGACTCTTTAAGTGCACTTGAAGAAAATCCCATGAAGTTGGATTTATTATGCATAAAGGATTGGGTGATTTGAAGAGATCTAGCATTGTTGGTGGTCCCACCTGATTGCTTGATTTTAAGGATTGTTCCTTATGTCAATTTAATGGCATTTTGGACTGCTGATAAGAGGTTTGCCTTTTGGGTAGTGATGAGCACCCAAACCCCTCCCGTCTAACTTGGAACTTTTTTCTTGTATTTTAAAGGATGTTTGCTAGGGTGGGTAGTACAGATTTTGGGTTGGTTTTGATGAGGGTGAAGGAAATGAAGGTAAATTGTTGGATGTCCTCTCGATTTGTAAAGAGATCTTCAGCTGTTGGATGAACTTTGTTGTTATTTTAGACCTAACATATCTCTTTCATGTGCAATCTAAGTAAAGGGTATTTTTAAATTTTATTGATATTGAAACAGTCATAGTTGACTATTGTTAACTGAGCCAGTCAACATCGGTATAGAGTTGGACTCAATTAATTTTTAAAATGTGTACTAGACTCAATTAGGCATAAACTAATGAGAACCAAAGTTAAAACCCTAATTTCTATTATTTAAAGTTTATATAATTTATGAAACTTATGAAGTAACTTTATTAAAGTGGTATTTATTTGTAAAGGGATAAGTTTGTCCAAATAAATCTCTATAAAAAGTGAATTTGTCGTGTGCCCAATATTAACACATGTAATGTCTTAATGGCTAAATCTACACAAGCATGAGAGAATTCCTTGAATTGTGGCAATTACAAAACAAACTAACGACAAAATTGTAATATTTTGTATTACATATGAACCCACTGACCCACATGATAAATTTATATGTGAAATAACAAAAATACATGAATAATTTAATCGTTGTATTGTTTAGAATATATAGACATTTTTTGTATTTTCACCCACGTGACACCAAAGTACTATAGCTAAGACCCATGTGCATTATAATAATATAAATTATATTGAATTGTGTACAATTTAATTTAATTTATAATACGAAAAAGGACTCAAAGCCGATAACTTAAAGCCCAAAAGGTAAGCCAACAGGGAACTTGTGGTGCAGGGCTGGGGCGGGGATCGAAAAAAGTATTTAGTGGTTATATAGGACGAGGAGGTTTATTTCTTGGCGTGACGGAGATGAATATGGCAAATATGCCTCGTTGCCAACCATATCTCTCTTTATATATATATTGTGGACTCCTACTTTAACCTTAAAAAGAAAAACATTTTGAAACGTCATTATACGTGGTGTCCTTTGTCGTTTTACTTACATCCTTCTTGTGTAAACCGATGTGGTGGTGCCACATGAATGTCAAGTGAGAGTGTTATTTTTAACATCAAATTAAAATTATTGCTTCTTGTATGAATGGATATATTTATTCACATGGTGGATTCTAGTGGTGTTGTAAACCTTGTACATGCTCTCACATGACATTTAAGGTGAGACTATATTGGTTCCACAAGTCCATCTTGACTAGTCAAGACTAGATCGATGGAAAACATTCATTAGAATTTAGCCTAAATAAATGCAGGCCAACAATTTACTCGACTAAAAGCTTTGTAAAATTTACTCTACCAATGGCTATACTTGAATAACAATTTTGAATAATCTAGGATTTTTATTTAAAAAAAGAAAAGAAATAGTGATAACTCTTCTAATGTATACTGATGATACATCAAAATTGACCGATCATCACGGCCATACAAGTAGCATAAAGACCCATCACAAGAATACAATGCCCAATCTATTAGGCCAACTTATAAAGCCCAATAAAAATAAAGCCAACTACAGAGGCCCAGACGAGGCCCACCATTGAGGAGACATAAACAGGGCCCGAATTCAGTCCCAAACGAATCAGAGCCCGAATTCAGGCTCGACACGAGTTCTTTATGAGGAACATTGCACCAAAAAAGAGCCGTGGAGGGAGTTACGCCTTCACAAACGCATATCCATTAAGGAGGAGACTGTTACAAGAAACATCACTCCTGTTGCACCTCACATGCTTAAGTCACACAAAGAGTTAACCGCGACAATTATAAAAGGTAAAGTGAACATTCAACACAGGTTTGCAATTTTAACTAAGTTTTGTCCAGATTTACTTCATTCTTCTAACAGAGTTATTGACTTAAGCATCGGAGTGCCTTCGACCACCAAAAAAGTGGTCATTGGCAGTCTAACGATTGTTTTGCAGGTCAAATTCACAGGAGGGCAATTTTTTTACGTATCAGTTTGGCGCCGTCCGTCGGGAACGACTAGTTTCCTTTTTAAAAACGAAATACACAGTGACAAAGCTCACCATAACGTGACAAAAAATCAACAAGCCATCAAAGAAAATAATGCAGTATGCAGATCCTCAATCTAGTAATGATCACAACAACTCTCTCACCGATGCATCACTGACGGCTCGGGAAGAAGAAGCAGCCCGAATCATCGGACCAATAACACCCGAGAATGCGGATCCGTAACACACGAAAGTCCAGACAATCCAAGCATCCGGCGGCGCTCCCACGAACCCTCAAGTGGACTTGCTCATGGCTCAGATGAACTACATGACAAAGATGTTGGAAAAAATCACCCAGGAACGCGTTCAGCCAACCGACTATGTTTCGGCACCACCCCAACAAAATTTCGCCGACTGAACTCAAGAAAACGACAAAGCCCTAGCAGAACCCTAACAGGAAAACTTCGAGAGCAGCGAGCTCCCCCAAGACAAGACTCCGCAATGCGGTAGAACGATTGCTGAAATCTCATTCAGGATTGGAGTTTCCGATCCCAACGTACTGTATGAGTTAGCCAAGTCGCCATTTTTCGACGCATTCATGAAAAGGGCAATGCTAAAAAAGTTCATTCCGTCAAAGTTCGAAGTGTACAATGGTACCATCGACCCAACAGATCACCTAAGACATTTCCACCACATGATGGCTCTAAAGGAAACTACAAAGTTGATCCTGTGCAAAACATTCCCAACCAGCATCACTTCCACAATGATGAAATGGTTAAATATTCTACCTTCAAGGTCGATAGACTCCTTTCAGGCTTTAGCCACCATTTTTATTACCAGATTCATTGGGAGCTAGCGAATGAGGAAAGGACCTCACTACCTCCTGCACATCAGACAGAAGCCCAAATAAACGATATGGGAATATGTCACTCACACCAACGAAGTAAAAGTTGGACACCTAAGCCAACTAAACACAAAAACTTCGAGTCAACCAAGATGTTGAGTTAACAAAGTAAAAGTTGGACGAACGAGTTAATTAAGTAAAATGACTTCGGGTCGACTAGAGTGTCGAACCAACAAAGTAAAAGTTGGACGAACGAGTCAACTAAGTAAAACGACTTCAGGTCGACTAGAGTGTCAAACCAACAAAGTAAAAGTTGGACACCCGAGTTAACTAAACACAAAACTTCTAGTCGACCGAGATGTTGAGTTCACAAAGTAAAAGTTGGACGAACGAGTTAATTAAGTAAAATGACTTCGAGTCGACTAGAGTTTCAAGTCAACGAAGTAAAAGTTGGACGAACGAGTCAACTAAGTAAAACAACTTTGAGTCGATTGAAACGTCAAGTTAACGAAGTAAAAATTGAACAAACGAGTCAACTAAGTAAAATAACTTTGAGTCGATTAAAACATCATATTAATGAAGTGAAAGTTGAACGAATGACTCAACCTAGTAAAAACTTTGAGTCGACTGAAACGTCGAGTTAACGAAGTAGAAACTAGACGAACGATCCAAATGACTTCGGGTCGACTAGAGCGTCGAACCAACGAAGTAAAGGTTAGACACTCGAGTCAATAAAAACTTTGAGTCGACTGAAATGTCGAGTTAACGAAGCAAAAAGTTGAACGAACGATTCACAATGTAGAAGCAAACAAGACTGCATAATCAACAAACCAACTCGAATGAGACAAACTTCGTGGTTGATCAAACAAATTGAGTAAACAAATGGAGGAGCAAGTTAGCACAGTCCGCGATAACCATGGATTAACTAACATACCAAATCAACAAAGTAGAAGACAAGCAAGCAAAACAACTTTCCACAAGGACTTAGAGACGACAAACACAAGATCAAGACATGCGTGCTAAAGCATAGGAAAATTTAAATCACTGAATGATTGCTAAGGATATAGCTGTAAAACATCAAAAGCTAAAATGCGAATCGTCACGACAACAACGGACAAACGAAGTCAACAAGAAGAAAAATAAAGGAAAAAACTCTCGTCATTCATTCAAAGTCTATTCAGTTACATTCGAAGGTAGTGGGGAAAGATCTATAACATCCTCAACAATACCATCTGCAGGAGCTAGATCGTCGACATGAACTATTTCTTCAAGGATAGGAGGTGGCTTTTCAGCCATTGGATCGCTCGGAGAATCTTCAGCACCGTCGTCATCCTCGAAGGTCCATTAGACCAGATGATGATCTTGAGACAAGTTGATACCCAGACCCTCAATATTATCTAGAAGCTCAGTTTGACCATAAACAATGCGTTGCCAATCTGCCACCTCCATATCACGGAGCCTATCCTTAACAGACGCAAGCTCACTTCTTACCGCGATGAGTTGGCCCTCACAAGTAGTGACCATGGCGGAGGACTCAGCCTTGACCTCATCAAGCAAAGCCAGTAACTGCTCCACCATTTGTTCAGCGATGTCGCAATTTTTAGAGTGTTTTATCATGGGACGTGTGACCTCATCATGAAGCGCCTTCTCGATGGAAAGCTCTTTCTCCACATCGTGAAAATGTGTGTAGATGCCATCTAAGTCAGTTCTTAAATACTAAAGCGCGGCCACAGACCGATCCCGTGTACCCTCCACCTTGGCCAACAAAATATGAGCGACCTCAACCGCTTTAATCCGTTCAGAGCATTGCATTTTTAAAGTGTCATATTGGTAAAGATTGTGATTAACCTGGTGACTCAAACCTATCACCCCCGCATAGGCAAGATGGGTCATCCCGTCCATTATAAGCCTGACACCATCCTCAAGATGAAGGTTAAGATTCAGCACGGACATTGAAGGCCTTTCCACCGACCATAGTTTAATATATGTATATATGTAATGAGAATTCAGAAGATGAATAACTCTTCCTAATTGAGCACAAGCAAGCAAAAACAAATGTGAACTCCAACCATTTGCAACTATCACTATGAAATATCGACAATGAACATAATAGTGTTCTTGATGCTTCTAAACAACTATCATTTTGGAGCCAAATCCAATGTTTCCAGCTTGAGCTTCAAAAAAAGTGTGGATGTATAAATAAATTAAACAAATCTCGAAGAATTTAGGTACTTAAAAATTTTTATGGCTGATGAGACGAGTTGAGTTTGTATTAAAGAAATGTATATCAAAGAGAAACAATACTCGAGAGTAAAAAAAAATGCAATTAGGTTTCTTTTTATATGGGTCCTAAGGACACAAATTGGAGGATATTTTTCGAGCGGTGCTGTAGCTGAATTGTCATTTCCACGTAACCGCATAATCAATAGATTGCTTATTGAGGCACTTAACACGTCATATTATAAACAATATGCAAACATAATAGTTAATGGTCATTTTGCAACAAATACATTTTATGTTCAATATGCTTGATGGTGATTAGAAAATGTTTTGCAATTTGTTATTGTGTACTATTGGATTACTACTTGTAAAATAAAATTGCCAAAAAATTGATACTTATCCATCCATATTCTCATAATATGATTATATTGTATGTTTATTGTGGGTAAACTAATTCAGCAAATTGATTTGAGTGCCTTGAGCGGTGAAATTGTTTTGCTAAAAAAATTGCATATATGATAAGTTTTGCAAATTGATTTTCCATTGTCTCTCGTCAAACACTCGTAAATAAAATGTTCAACAAATTAATTGCATTTGCAGTGGATTTGCAATTAACCAAGCAAGGCTTAAGTGCAAACAAATTTCTAAGCTTTCACATTACACAACAAAAGGATTTGGAAAATACTAAATCAAAAGACTAACAAAAATCAATTGAATCGATTTCCCAAAAGTCAAGAGAGAAACAAAAGAAAACAACCCGTAGAACATACCCCTATACCACAAGGGATGCCGATGGTGCACCTCCTTCGTCATCACATTGATAGTCTCCTCCCTCAAATTGACGTTCATCAGCATATACATCCATCGCTGCCCTTATCGTCTCTATCAACCGGATAAGATCACAATTGAACACCAAAAATCTAATTAATGTAAAGAAAAAGGTTTTTTTTTCCATAACAATAACTAAAAAAAAGTACTCGTACATACCAAGTATTAACATGCTGATATCTTTCGAGATAAAAAAATGTCATGGCACACGCTACAAGTATCGTTGGAACCTTTGGGAAGGGTGTGTACCTAAATGTATGAGCACGCAACAATTGTGGACTCTGAAAGTCCTTTTTCTCCAGCAAGGGCTTGTCATGGCAAATCAACTCAAACGAAGCTCAAATTATATAGTTTTTCATTTAGTCATGTGTACATAGGTCCTTAATTTACAATGAGAGCTGAAAGGGGTCCTTCTGGGTTATTAAAAATAGTTTTGTCCCTACTATGCCAATACTTATAAATATTTTGTAAACTTTGTACATTGATTGATATTGTACATTTTGATCAAATTTATACAGGGTTGGAGAGTACGAGTAAATATCTTTTAGGCCAAATGTATAAAAAAGTGTCCAACTAGTAGGGCGTTCCAAACAATATTTTAGTAATTTATTACCAATAATCAAATACAATACAATATTTCAAAGTTGATAATTAGACTTTCACGTTTCTAGGATTTCATGAAGAATGAGGACTTCTAGTATTTTAAAGTTAGTAATATAGCTTGATTCAAGGAGAGGGAATAGAAAGAGAGAACGAAAAAAGGTAAAAAGAGCTTCATCTATTTTACAAATAGGTGAAAGGTCGGTCGATCGCTCGATATTTGTTTCTAATTTTGCTTCACAAAGTCGACTTTCTGCTATCTGTACCCGGGATGTTACTCTTTGTCACCCTTAATAAACAAAAATAAAAATAGAAATAAAAGTAAAAAAGTAAATAGTAAGCTAGTTTGTACCTTGACTTTATTTTCCCCTTTACATACAATTTACAATGCATTTATTTTTAAACTAATGCATAAAAGAGAATAAGGAAAGTGAACTGTTTAATAATAAGAAAATAATTAAAATGTTATTCAATTTATCTTTTATGTGGGTCCTATGGACACACATCGGAGGATAACACTTGAGAGATTTTTTTTTTTTTTTTTAAATTAACCTCCAGTGGGGAGAGACAACTATGGAATGCCAGACCTTGATTACTTATCAAAAAGATGACTTACAAAAACTACGGGAGTACATTACGACCTTGCCCGTTTAAAAGCCAAAGCAAAAGCTAGAATCAAGGAAGAAAAACAAAACAAAACTAGAATCAGATAACTGAATTCAGCTCACTATCTGTGCCTAGCAGCCCTAACAAATCCAGCAGGATCTCATTTATTGAACACGCAACACACGCGCGGATCTGCGACCCGAACAAACCCCGGATAGGCCAAAACCAAATCTCCAATCAACGCTGCGATAGATGAGCGATCAGAATAGCAGCATAAGCAAAGATCAGCAGCATCTGTTGCAGCAAGCAAACCCGCGCAACAGCACCAGCAGCAAATCATCAGCAGCAGCCAAAAACAGCTCCGCGCATCAGCATCCGCAGCAGCAGCAGGGAAAGCAGCATCAGCTCCACACAACAACAGCAGCAGCATCAGCTCCACACAAAGCAGCAACGCAATATCAGCAGCAGCAGGAATCACGACGCCATCCGCAACATGGTCTGAGTCGCAATATCATCGCAACATCCATGGCGCATCAGCACCCAGCATGCCAAGCCTCGGCCTACCAAAACCTCCCATACGAGTCCGCAGCGACCGCGTACTGCACAACCAAATAGAAACAGGGGTTCTTCTGTACCCCAGCAGCGTGCCCTGCAATCCGTCTGATCCTGAATTCTCCTTTGCCCAATAAGGCGAGGCCTAGTCTTCCCCATTGCGTATGTAAGCCGTATGATTACGGTCAAGCTGTATTAAACCTGCCACTCGCCTAGGAAGATCATGAGCAGGAAAAAACCGTCTTATGCTCTCATTGAGCTCTAGTTGCTAATGCGTCCGCCACCGCATTGGCCTCTCTATAAATATGAGAGCAATTGACCGTCAATTGCGCCTCCAACAGCTTGATTTCTTTTAAAATATTCTCCAAATGCCACGGAATTTTGAAATTACCTTTAAACCATCCACAAACAATTTTCGAGTCTGTCTGAACAAGCACCTGCTTAAAACCCAATGAAAGACATAGACGGAGAACCTCGGCTAGAGCCATAATTTCCGCTGTATTATTAGAGCCTGCACAAAAAAAATTTGCTTCCCAACAACACCAACACCCCTAGAGTCTCTTATTATCACACCTCCAGCAGCCATGTTCTTACAGGAAGACCCATTTACATTGAGAGCAACAAAATCTGGCGGAAGGGGATGCCAATAAACAATTCTACTAAGCTTCCTCAAAACTGGAATCACTTGTATCCCCAAAGCCCTTAAAGGAGCCTTATGCCAACAGACTCTCTTTGGGGTTATAAAGTTATTAGCTATTAGCAAATTACGCCGAATATTCAGAATCACAAAGGCATGATTAGGGACAACATTATCATATACACATTTGCATCGTTGTTTCCAAATTTCCCATAAAATGAACATAGGAGTGAGAAGTGATAGCACACCTGCTTGAGTACTCATTTTTGCATGCCTGAACCAAATGATAAGGGTCGTGGAAATTTCAGCCGGTTTTCTGATATGCACATCAAAGATCAACTCAAAATGGCGCCAAACCTGCATCGCCAGTTCTCCATCCAAAAACAAGTGATTAAGGGATTCTCTTTGTGGCCTGGTGCAACATCGACATCTAGAGGCCAGACTGAAACCGCATCTGTATAACTCCCCATCCACTGGAACCCCTCTATGGAGTGGTTTCCACACCAAAACTGAAATTCTAGAAGGGACAATGTCATTCCAAATCAATTTATAAAGGTTATTGACCGTCCCTTTCCTCCGAAGCAAGTCATAAGCTGACTGAAGAGAAAAAGACCCATTTTGATTCGGAACCCAAATACATTCATCCTCCTGAAATTCCTGGCCATGTAATCTATCAGCAAAAAGTCTTCTAGCTAGATTTCTGAGCTCTGGGTTAACCAATTCAAAATTGGATGAAATCACCTCATGTATCGAAGGCCACCAACCTTGATCAATCAAGGCCGCCGGTCTGCTGAAAGATGCAACCGTATTCCAATTTTCCTCAAAAAAACTGATATTGCCCTGACCAACGCGCCAAAGTGAATTGCTCACTTGAGAGATTTAAGATTGCGCACGTAAGTTAATTAAAGTCCGCTCCACACCTCATCTTCTTTACCCGTATTTGTATTTACAGAGCAATGAGATTAAAGCTGAATCGCCATTTCACTTTTTCTATCTCTCGTAATTCTTTGAGTGATATGGTATTGATGGTGGTCGAAAAAGAGATTGTTTGTAATGAGAAGCACTTGAACTCTACCACTTACATGTTTGGCGCGAATTTTACAAAGGATAATATCCATTTAATGGTGAAATTACAACTCCGCCCCAATTACCCCTTGCAACAAAAATGAAACGGTCATTTGCCTTTAAAAAGACAACGACTACCTCGCACCACCACTTCCTCTCTCTCACGCCGCCAAAGCAATTTGTTTTTTTACTTTCTCGCACCACTAATAAATAAGTTAAAACCTCAGAAACTCAAAAGCCAATCGAAAAAATTGCACTCAAAACCTATTCAAACGGTCTCCCTCCCTCCTTCAATCTCTTGAACTCCCTGTTGCGGTTCAACCCACACTCCGCGACCAACTTCACATCCTCGCAAGGTCGCGTCCTCCTCTTATTCACTATCTCTTCCTCTTCGCAATGGCCCTAAGATTGTGCGGTTCATCTATCTTTCATCCTCCTATTTCCTATCTCTATTTTTCATTTGCATTTTGCTACATTTCATCTTGAAAAAACTTAGTTCATTTCATTAGATGAAAATGAAAGGGTTTAAAGAAGTTGATGATGTTAGAAATGAAGATTATAAGGGTTGTCATGAGGGTGAAAAAGAAGATCAATCTAAAAAGCAAGGACAACCCTTTTCAATGGAGGTAATTTGCCAAAAAAAAAAAATCATTTAATTTGCATGTAAATTTTATTTATTTTGTATTTTTCAAAATAATTGATTGATTATTGTATGTTGCATTGGTGCATATGCATTTATAATGGATGTAATAGATATGGAGATGCATTTTAACGATCTTGAAGCCCAAAGACGAACCATTTAGAAGTAACCACCATTTTATTGTTAAGTAAATAAAAATTTTAATATATGAAACTAGTTATAAATTGAATCATTATGCAAAAAGTTAATGATAATGTTGATGGAAGTTGCGACAATAACAATGAAGAAAGATCATTGGTATTGGTAGTCGATGATAGTCATTTATTTGTTACAAATGAGGTGTGTAAGTTTTTACTTATCTTCGTTTTCACCATTTTTCATTGTTATAAATATGTTGTTATTAACAAGTTTTAAATTTTTTTAGGTATTTTCATCAAGGTATGCACTGACATCCAAGGGATCGGTAGGGATAATAACATGGTCATTACTATCATTAAATCAGAACCAGCTAATCAAAGAAGAAAGAGAAGGTTCCATTTTGGTTGTGAAAGGGGAGGGAAGCCTGATAAAAGGTTTAAAAAATCATATTCGATTAAGCAACACAAAGAAGTGTGGTGTGCAAATTTGAGTTGAGAGGGGTCCCACTGGAGAATGACCATTGGAGATTGCAAGTGGCATGTGGAACCCACAATCATCCTCTATCAGAGTCACTTGTTGGTCATTCGTTTGCTGAAAAATTGAACGTAGAGGAGATTATTTATGTGAAGAACATGGCAAAGTCCGGTGTGAGCCCTCAAAACATCTATTCTCAGCTAAAAGAGAGGTCGCCAAATAATACCTCGACTTTTAAGCATATTTACAATCTAGCATGTTGGTAAAGATATTGGAACAAGAGGCAGAACGGCTTTGCAACATACTCTACAGTTGTTGAGGGGGCACAAATACATAGAGTGACATTCTGTTGATCAAGGGAATAGAGTCACCAACATTTTTTGGGCGCATCCTAAATCTATTCAGTTGGCAAAGTGTTTTTCACAAGTAATGCTTATGGATTGCGCGTATAAAACTAACCGCTATAGGACGCCGTTGTTTGAGATTGTTGGTGTGACGTCGACTAGGAAGACCTTCAATTTTGCATTATGTTTCATGTGTTCTGAGAAGGAAGAGTTGGACAATGCATAACGGGTCAAGTTGAAGATCCACACTCGAAGTTGAAGCACTCGTTAGAAAACTCCCAAGGAACATTCCTTAATGTCTGGAAAAAGATACATGAAATGATCGAAGTCCAACTAATTGAAATAGAGTTGTCATTCCAGTATAGTCTGACGAAGGTAAGTCTGAACATAACTTCACTATATTTTCCTTACTTCATGGGTTGGTGGCGTGCAGGGCAATTGATTTGATAAATGCAGAAATTTGGAGGTGTGAAAATGTGGGGGTTGACCTTACTAAAGTGTGGTTGTGTGCTTCGAATGACGTATGGATTACCTTGCGTTCATGAACTTACAAGTTATCTAACTTCCATGGGGCAAATTCCAATACACGACATAGACAAGTATTGCCTGCAACTTGGCACATCACCTATTCGTGAATGTGGCTATCTAATTATAAACCCAGTGTTCGACGCCCTTATGGATATGTTCAATGGGTCAAGTCTTGATCAGATTGGTTATGAAGAGGAAGCTTATCGAGTTGACTTCACTGGGTGACAGTGTCATGATTGAACATTAACACTTTTGGCTGGAAAGGGGAGACAGAAAAAAAGAAGTTGGCTAAGCATGAGAGGTCCACTAAAAGGGATCCCTCGGGTCACGAATACGCCATAAAACAAGAAGAAATGAAAGGCAAGAGTAATAAAATGTCGATCAAAAAAGTGAAACCGATAATTCATAACAATAGATTGATGCGGCAGATTCTGTATTGGATGCGAGATTATGTTTACGACGTTGTCAACGTCCCAGGTGACGAAAACTGTGGCTTCTGATGCATTGCCAAATTCCTTCAGTATGATGACGAAAACGGTTGAAAATAAGTGAAAAAAGAGCTACTAATGGAGCTAGAGTGTAATGCAGAGTTGTGGCTTGCAATGTGGCGCAAAGAAGGGATAAAGGTTGTGAAGGATGCTTTAGTAATTCCAGAAAATTAGGTCCAGATAGATAGGGAAAATTGGTTTATGGACCCCGACATGTTAGAGCTTGCAGCAACTCGTTACCAATGCGTATTTGTTTGTTATGGGAACCAAAGCATGACTTGTTTACCCGACACCACATTTTGACTTAGGACACGTATGTTTCATGGCACACTTCGCTCAAAGCAGTCACTATATCGTCATTCATATGCAATCAAACCCACCATTGCCCCGTACAGTACCAATCTGACCGAGTCAAATGTTTCCTTCACCTCGCTTGTTGAAGAGTAGTTTCGAGGTCCAGTTCGGTATTGGTGCGACGATGCTGAACAAGTTTAATGAGAAGAATAAAAAGCACGTGAAGAAATCGAACGAGGTGGTGACCATAAACTGATGCACATATTGTATTTTGCTAACCATTGTTGTTATGAAAAGTTGTAAATGACAAATGTAAATGAAAGTCAAAGCATTGTTTTGTTAGAAAAGTCACCCTTTTTTTGTTAATGGGAAACTTGTATGTTTCGAAAATTTGTTAATATATTATATGGAATTTAACTCATATTAGTTTGAGATTTTGTTTATGTGTGATGCAAGAATGCGAGATCAGAATAAGGATTATTTTCATGTGACTATGCGAAATGACAAAAATAATCAAATAAAAGAGGTGGACATGAGGATTTCTTTGACCTGGAAACCCTTCTATGACCGTAAAACATGCGACAAGTAAGTTCAATTTAAGCCCATGGAACTTTCACATCGAGATTTTAGGTCAAAAACATTATAAAACTAAGTTTAAAATAGAACTAATTTGAAAAACTTTGAAATTTTCTATTATCAGAACAATTGCAGGATTTTGGGGTCTGTCCGCAGTGGGCAATGCGAAATATCCCACTATTCTCGCATTGGCCACGGCGAAAAAGAATAAAAATTTCAAATTGTGTACTGTTCGCAATGACAAATGCGCATTAAATAAAAACATCGCAGTGGGCAATGCGTCTAATGTGGTATACTTCTCAGCCCACCTAGCGAAACATGTGGGATAACTCGCACTGGATAATGCACAGAAAACATGATACATTGCATTCCTGACTGCGAACAGTAAAAAAATTTCAAATTTTTTTTGGTTCTCAACCTGCATTGCGAGGTAACCCTGATATTTCGCATTGGCCACTGCGAACAGTAAAAAAATTTCTAAAAAACTTCAGTGTGCAACATGGAATGCGCATTAACCAGGATATTGCGTAGTGCTAAATGCGAACAGACTAAAAATTTCAAATTTGTTTTCGCAGCAGACAATGCGAAGTATTCCAGATACTTCGCATTGGCCATTCTGAACAGTACAAAATTTTCAAAAAAATGTTCTGTTCCCAGTGGACAATGCGAATTATCCGGGCTCCTGCGTAGTGCCAAATGCAAACAGACTAAAAATTTCAAAAAAAAATGGTTTCGCAGTAGACAATGTGAAGTATCCCAGATACTTCGCATTGGCCATTGCGAACAGTACAAAATTTTCAAAAAAAATGTTTTGTTCGCAATGGACAATGCGAATTATCCGGGATACTTCGAATTGTACATTGTGAATAGGGAAAAAACCTACAAAATTTCCCGATGTATTTGAGTATCAAAAGAAGGCATAGTTTAGATATAGTAGACAAATCAGCAGGAAGTTTGAAATTGTCGACGACTCATTTGTAGGCTTTCTCTATGTCAACAACAACTCCCAATAACTTGAGCTCATCAGAAAAGCTACTGATTTCACTTCCATAGAATGTGTCGTCCACACATGGAAGGCTTGTGATCTGCAAAATTGCTTCTCTTTCTTCTGCCAAAACGAATACAGATTCGCCTGGAGCTACATACCCCTTTGAAGTCTTTAACCATTTCTCCTTTTTCAAAATGTTCAAAAATCTTCATTAAGTGTACCATCAACTCTTAAGTACCCGATAAGCATCAACAATGACATCGCAGACTTACTGCTGATTTCAGATGAGGCAAGAGACTTGAGATGATTAACTATAAGCCCAGTTACATCCTTGGAACCTAATTTCACACCGATCCTTGTACAAATTGATTTTATTATCATAGTATGCAGGCACAAGAGTTTGTAACTTTACTACATGTACACAACCTGAATTGTCAACCAAAGGCATCGAGCTACAAATGCAAAAAACCTCATCCTCTTTTATCACATGTTTACAGTAGTTATGATACAAAAAATAAGCCATTGCTATTGAAAAATATTTAGCTTTGTTATCACATGCAAAAAATGAGCCACTGCCATTGAAATAGATTAGATTCTTCTAAGAGTACCTTCTGTTTGTTACAAATGACTGATAAAGATTGATTTGTTTCTAGTAAGACTTTAGAGTTAAGTTAGAACTCTTGTTTGAATTGATGCTAATTTGTTGAAGTTGCAATTGTGGATTGAGATTTGTAGGGATTTTTAAGAAAGTTTAAACTCACCCTACTCTTGAACTCAAATACATAAGTAACAAGCTTTGAATAAATTAAAAATATTTAGTTTACAAAATTCCTCCACCACCATGAATACACTATGAACAAAACAAAAGAACATAGAATCTTTGAATAGAACATAATTAACTGAACAAAACAAACTGTTTATCGCCTCCGAACATAGAATCTTTGTTCATGCCTCGACTTGGTTTGTCGCTCACTTCCTCCACCACCAATTTCACCACTGTCAACACTAGTGCGTACGCTAGGCTCTTCTTCCGCTTGTTCCATAATAACAGACATAGACATTTCATCTAGCAAATATGTATTCTATTTTGTAGGCGGAGCAAAATTAATTTTCGATGTTCGCCCCTTTTTCAATGGAGGCGTTGATCAAGTCACGAGCATGAGCAATGACAATTTCTTGCAGTGAAACATTAGATGTTACTGCAAACCATGTAAATATTTGAAAATACATAAAGGTAAAATGTTTGTACTTACCCTCTTATTTGAAATAAACAAATGTCTTCTTAGGGGAAAACTTTTCCTCTTGTTCGATGGTTGTACGAAGGAATGGCTAATGCGGTGAAACCAGTTCAAGTAATCCACCGGACTGTCCCATGGAATCTTCACGTTGGCACCTTGTTGGTTAGGTGGCACGACACTATACTGCCACCTTCGAGCGAACGAAGCCAACACCTCATACTGGACGAAATAGTGTTTGCTGGATCGAACTTTATTATTCCTTTTGGCTTGGATTGGTTGGACTCCACGTAAGGGTCCCAAAGTACCTGCAAATTATAATAATTGGGTTATTAATATATGACACATACAAAATTATTATTTAACTTAAAGATGCATTTTTACCTTTTCAGGAGACATGTCATTGAGAAGCTCCCTAAGAGTGATGATTTGTTCATCCAAAACCCCTATAATTTGTGGGGGTTCCCACTTAGCTATGGTGGGGAGTCTAGCATCCCACGATTGTTTTGCATTATCCCATAGTCTGAAGTGGTCATATATCCATACCTATAAACGAAAACAATATAAACAAATATTATGAAATTCATATATATTATGAGGGTAACTAAATTTTTTTGTTTTCGAAACATACCTCCAAAAGAGGCAAATATCCAGCAATTTGCCTCGTTCCCTCTCTGCTAGCGCCACCCAACAACAATAATGCCAAATCTTCTAAGCCCCATGCATACTTGTTAACATCAGCCACCTCCATCATCATCTTCAAATATTCAATATGAACCCTTGTTCCGCTTTAATCGGCAAATAGAGTCATTCCCAGAAGAAACAACAAGTAACCTCTACATACTTGTTGTTTCCTTTCAAGAGAATCAGCGTTCGTGGCTTGTTTACAACAATGGTCCTGAATAAACCTCATTTCCATAGATTTTCCATGCTTTTTGACATTGACATTTGCTTATTTACTTTCAATCCCCAAACCATCCACCAATAATGTAACACATTCATCTACCGTCACTAAAGTCGTCGTTCTAACCGATTTATCAAGAATCGACAAATGAGTTATATGGTAGACATCATCTAGGGTGATGACCATCTCTTCAAAAGGTAGGTGGAAAGTGTTGGTCTCAGGTTGCCAACGCTCCACGAAAGCACAAATTGTCACATTATCAGGACGTACCCTATGATATTTAATCAAGGGATACAGACCACTATTATAGACCATTCTCTTTACATCCCTCGACTCTTTTTTTCAAATCCCAATCCATGAAGTTTCTATATTGATGCCGACATCGCAATGCGTCTCGTTCCTAAATACAAGAAACATATACATTAAGTAATTAAATGTCCAAATATATATAAATAATGCGTTTATATAATTTAATCAACTAAAAATATCGACTTACCGGCTCACCATCCCAAATGGCACAACAAACATGGCTATGGTAATCGACTAATGTGGAACAGTCCACAGGACCACCGGGATAAGAATTTCGTCTGACTTCTTATTTTTCATTACTCTTATCTCTTGTTTCCTCTTATCTTCCTGTTTCCCCCTCATCCCCTGTTTCCTCCTCATCCCTTGCTTTTTCCTCTAACTCCTTATCTTGATGTCCAACACCCACACCACTCGAACCTCCTTGCCCTTGTGATTGGGTTTAACTTTGGGATACAACTACTCGTCTGTATGCTTTTTGATGATCTATTTGAATTCCCATTTGCTCATTTCTCATCTTCCTCTTTACTTCTTTGTCCCTATTTTGTTAATTTCTCAATTTTTTCGTTCTTTTACCACTTCTTTGCCTTTTTTTGCTCTATGTTTTCGAGCAGACACTGTCATGGGTCGTCTTCTACCTCTACCACCTCCATCATCCCCACCAATAGAAGACATGATAAATCTTCAAATAAAAGGAAACAAATACTTAAAGACAATTTTTTTTACAATATTCTATTAATTTTAAAGCAATACTCTAACCAATTTGAATGTAAACAATATTATATGTCTCATTTCTCTACATTCTAATAAGAAAAATACCAATTTGGAGCCCTAGAAAAATACCAACATTATGTATCTCAACATTATTGTAGAAAAAACATAAACAATTCTAGTTTAAACATGGAAACAAATACACAAAATCTAACAATGGATGCTTCGCATACAATCCAAACAAAAATCTTAAACCCAAAGATAAATTCACTTACTAAAGAGTTTGAGTGCAAGAGAGAATCGTTTTGCAAGAGATTTTTGAACCAAACAATGCATTTTTTAGCTTTTAGGTTTTGGAGTCTCTGAGGGTTTAAGAGTTTCGTTTTTGAAGGGATTTTGAGATATTTCAAAGGAGAGGAAGGAGATTTGGAAGGAATTTGAATGTGGGAGAGGGAGGAAAATGTTCTTGATTTAAATGGAGGGAGGGAAAAAAAATGTTGAATTTTAATTTATATAGGTGGTGTGGGAGAGTAGAATGTTGTGAGAGAGGAACTGATGGTGCGGTCTAGTCGCTCCCCTTTAAAAACAACTCACTATTTCCAAGTTCCAACACACAGCCGTCAGGGAGAACTCAAGTTGAAAGTCCAACCCAAGTAGGAAACCTAAACTAAACTTGCATGAATAAAACCACATCTCTTACATTGACCGAAGAGGTCTCAGGTCCCCCAAATTCCTTCTCTTCATTCGCACGGAAACTCAAGCAAACAGACCAGATAACCAAGGAAGACAAGCTCGCGCGTTCGACGCACTTAGGTCTGCTTTTCTCCTCTCTTCGATTCTTCCTCTATCTGTCTTCGAAGTTCTGGTTACTTTCTAGGGTTTTGTTGCTCTGTTCTTCCCTTTATAATTTTCAAGAATGTTTGTTGTCGAATTTTAGTTTCCGCTCTTCAATTGGTTCAATTCGATTGTTTCTTTTCGTTATGTGCACGTGTTAATGAATCAATGCTTAACTTTGCCATTATTTTGTTTCTTCAGGTGAATAATTACAGAATCGGATCAACTTTTGCAGGGGTTTGAGCTCAATTTCTGTGTGGGTTTTATTTTCTTGATTCGTTTTTGAAACCCCACAGTTGAATTGGGGGAATTGGTTGTGAGTATTGCTGGAGGAGAGCGTAGTGGGGAAGTTAGGGTTTTGGGTTTGGGGAGAAAGGGTGGGTTTGATTGTCTGGGATTTATTGGGGATTTCTGTTTTGACGATTGGGGTGAATTCTGTCATCAAAATGCGGAATTTTTCGAGAATTGACACAGGGGAGCTGAAATCTCAGATAATGAGGAAATTTGGGCATCAGAAGGCGGAGAAATACTTTTTTCAGTTGAATCGGTTGTTGAGTTTGAAGATTAAGAAGTCCGAGTTCAATAAGGTATTTATCAGTACAATAGGGAAGGAGAATGTTCAACTTCATAATAAGTTCATTAATTCGATTATCAAGAATGCTTGCCTTGCTAAGGCTCCCCCATCAAGAGGAAGCAAGGCAGAGGGTGGTATAATTGCAAATGGGCATCTTCAGTCTCCCCGTAGGGGTAGGTCTCAGCATTTTCGTGAGCGCAAGTCCACGGACCGTCCTAGTCCACTTGGGCCCAATGGGAAGGTGCAGAGTATTGCTTGCGGTGAATCAGCCCCAAGGACGCAAAGTCCCACTGAGTTGATTTCTCCTGGTAGCAGGCCCCCTGTTGAAGTTTTCTCTGTGGAAGAGGGAGAAGAAGTTGATCAAATGATGGGAAGCCCGAGTATTCAAAGTAGAAGTCCTGTCAGAGCTCCCTTAGGCATCCCCATGGGCACAGGTGGGTCACGTAAATCTTTTCGTAACAACTTCTTTACATCAGTTCCTCTGGAGAGCTGTTGTAACAGTTATGAGCTTCCTGATACAATGTCTTTGAAGAAGCGTTTGGAGCAGAAGTTGGAGAAAGAGGGCCTTGGCATCACCACTGAGTGCGTTGATTTTTTGAACAATGGCTTGGATGCATTCTTGAAGAGATTGGTGAAGCCATGTGTTCAACTAGTTGGGGCTGGTTCCGTTCATGATCAGCAAAAGCAAGTTGGCAGTCGAGTATTTTCTGGTTTAAATGGGATGTGGCCCAACAGATATATGCAACAACGACCAGTTCCTTCCAAATCTGTGTCACTGTTGGATTTCCAAACAGCAATGGAGTTGAATCCCAAATGTCTTGGAGAAGATTGGCCTGTACAGCTGGAGAGGGTTTGTTTACGCATAACAGATGGGCAACAATGAATTGCCAATAAAAAAGAACAAAAAAATGACAGAAGAGAGAGGGGGGGGGGGGGGGGGGGGGGGGTGGGGGGTGACCCTTTTACTAATTTTCCATACTGAATGAGATACAGTGTTTGGTTTAATCACTCACAACTGTAGTATGCGAGTCCAAGATTCACTCTGGCTGACCTTCATCTTTCATGCATTTGTATTATGGAAGATCACGATGTTTATATTGGAGGGGTTCAGATCGTGGTGTCTATGTTTCCTGTAAGCGCTACTAAGTACTGATTCTTGGTGATGGGGAATTTTGCATGGTAAAGCGTAAAGATCCCACCTCAATTTATTACCAAAAACAAGTAGTTTTATAACTTCCAAGTGCATTTTTCTACTGATTTTCATTGTATGTTCACTATATTGCATTGTTCCTTTGAATTGTTCTTAGCTTTAGTTTGAATGCAACTAGTGTTGTTGAATTATTAGCAATTTTAAGGATCATAACTTCAATAAAAGCTTCTTTCATGAATTTGTGCTTTCCAGTCGCAATGCTCTCATTGACTTAATAGGCTTTATTTGTTTAATTTTGCAGCTGAATCACTTCCATGTTTACAGTGCTTATAGTGTTTTTGTGTTTCTTGTAAAAGGCCATGAAAGTGAGTTGTTATTTCTAGATAATTCCACCTCAGTGGTGAGTGTAATGAAGTGTATTGAGTATCAAATATTCCAGTTTGGGTGTGAACTTTAGTGCATGTCTAGAGGAAGGCATATGGATTGCTCTAATATGTGTAAAGTCCAGTGTTGGGTGTTGGTTCTGAGGTGTAATGAAGGGCGTCAATCATTATTTTCAACTGCCAAGGTGTGAATAAAGCAGCTAGATTAGCAAGAGACTTGAGGCACACTAGACTAAGGCGCAAAGCAACCATTGAAATTAAATAAAGCAGGAAATAAAAATACAAAGAAGATTAAAGAAAGTTATGAAAAATGACTTAACTGCACCAACTCAATTCAACATGCTATAGGAAACACAAGTGGTCCCCGTAGATTCCATGCAGCAAAACACACCCTAAGTAACTTCCACATATGGATAACCGTCTTATTTCACACTTCTTTGTGTGGTGGACCATTCACACATTGATTAAGATAGATCAGGGCTCTTAGTGTGGGTCTTCCTCTAATTCATATAAGCTCTAGCCTCATAGTTGATATTGCTTTGGAACCTAAAATTTTGGTCCAACTAAGGCAATTCTCCAATGGTCTCGATTAGGGGTGGCAATTTGCGCCCAACACAACATTAATGGGTTTGGGTTCGCCAAAGTATGACGATTCTGTGTCAACACGACACAACTTGGTAAGTTAACCATGGATTGGGGTGTTGATATGATTGACCTAAACCTTATTAGCATACAACCTTCAAAAGATCTTGGATACATTGGAAGTGTAACTGGAAGTCTATGGCTTTTTGGGGATGTAACTGGATTCTCTCCCAGATAATGAATTTCTTTGACTGCATGTTCAGATGAATTTCTCTGACTGCATTTTCAGGTGGGATAATCTAGTGATGAATACTCGTACCTGATGTATACTTTTGTAGAGGAGTCAAATGTTCCTTTTCTATTGAACACTCTTTTTGATACATATTTAATGTACAAACGTATTTTGTTTTGCTTGATTAAAAAAAGTCTTGGATACATTTATAAAAATCCTTTTAGTAATAGCCTTCATCTCAACAAGGGACTAAAATATTTCTTTACACAACTTGCCGCATATTGTAGCTTTAAGAACTTTAGTACCACATTGACTACAAACAAACTGCAAGTCATACGAATTTTAGAAATAAACTTGCTTTGTGTCTTTGTTGTAGCCTTAATAAGCTTTAGTCCCACGCTGTGCAGTTATAATGTCGTTAAAATGAAATTATAACGGTTAACGGGTGGGGCAACGTTACGTTTATACAGTTTAACAGTGGCATTAAAATGTCGCATAACTACTGTTACGAGGAAAACGGTCCGCTATGTAATGACATTTTAATGGATGACTATCTATATCAGAGAAAAAAATTCATTCGTCTAAAACCTAAACAGAGAAAAAACATTCATTTGTCTAAAACCTAAACAGAGAAGACATAGAAATTTAAACCAATCGAAAGAAAGAATATAGAAGAAGAAAGAAAAAGAAGGGGAGCCGGTCGATTGCTATTACCGATCGATTGTTGTGGTGTTGCGTTTAAGCCGGTCTGGTGAAAAAGAAAGAAGGGGAGCCGATTGATTTGCTATTTATGGTCGAATTGTTGTAAATTGCAATTGACTGTTGCGATCGTATGTTGAAGAAGAAATAAGAAGGGTCGATCGTGTGTGCCGGATGTGTGAAGAAAAAGAAAGAAGAAAAGAAGAGTGTATTGTCTCACTAACCTGTATTATGGTGTTGTTTGTTGTTGCTATGTAAGTTCTCCTTCTCCTTTTGTACTTTCTATTTGTTTGTTTTAACAACAGCAATTGAACACATAATTGTTGTCCGTAAGTTATTCTCCTTCATCTATTTTCAGTTGATATGTTTGCCAATTCAATTTAACCAACTTTACTGTAAAAGTTTAATTTTTATCCCCTTTTTACCCTATTTATTGATTATTTTGTTTTATTTATGATACATACTCGATGGAATCGTCATCGCAAGGTTCAAATATGATACCCGTAAGAGTTTGTGATTTAATTTTTTAATATTTACTTGTTTTGCTTTATAATACTTAGTGGGGTATAAAAATAGGTTTAAAATAATAGTTCGTTATATCCTGATATATCTCGATATAGGGCTTGTCTAATTGGCGAGGAAATGGGCGAGGGAGGGGGTGGAGCCCTCCATCCCCCTTGAGATGTGTGCATTCGCGCATCTCGAGGGGGATGGAGGGTTCCACCCCCTCCCTCGCTCGTTTCCTCGCCAATTAGAATTCCCCCTCGATATATCATGTAACGCTCCTGAACCGTTATGGGTCCGTTATTCGTTTTAAGTGCACAGGTTCCATGTTTACTACGAAAGTTTAAGTCATCAAGGACTATTAAAACATACTTTCCTTAAGCCAAAGATCACATGTAACTCGGTTTTAGTCCGTGTTGATTTTATTGAGCCTCGAACCCCTTGGGGTTTGTTTAATTTTTGTTAGTCTATGTTATTGGTCGCATAAGTCAACCTTGTCAACCTTTATGTTATGTCATGTTTGGGTTAATTGTTTGACACACAAGTCGGATAAGATATGGCACATTTATGACACAAAACAGCTGATTGCCACCTCTATTGTCGTCCTTCCTTAGCTTTAGATGTGTCTAATGAATTTCCTCATATCATGAGTGAAAATTTTGACCATAATTTCATTGTCATGGATAGTCGGACTCATCCGATATACATCCTACACTTTCTCAAGTTAAAGTTGCCTGGAGATGATGATTTACTGGCACTGACCATTTTGCACTCCTTGATGCTCCCTGTTGATGGGTGGGAATGGCCTGATCAGAGTGAGGTTAATCTATTAATCATCCCATTGATATTGTGTTATACTTGATCAAATTTCTTTCTGTTTTATCACTAACCTTTTTTTGAAAATAGCAACAAATACTCATCATTATTTGTGGAAAACTTAGCCTGTCTGTCGAATTAGCATCCATATTTGGCTAGAACGGAACACTCTTGTTTGATCTCTTGGGTGGTCATAATAAAGCTGATCTTCAGTCTGGTCCACAAGCAGATATCCAAGAAACAAGGAATTCATCGACTTTATTGACTGACACGTAATTGCGCTCTTGTTGTTTTTCTTGTTCATGAATGTTTGTAGTTGTATCTAGTCATATTTTTGGGGTAAAAACATTGGACGTTATGGATAAAAACTTTCTTCTGATAAGATCAAGGTTGAAACATAATATATCATACTTCACAGTAGGAGCCTAGCCCTGTCAGCAACCACTAATGAGGTATGAAGTGCAAGTATTATTCCTTGCAGTAGGAGTGCAGCAATGTCAATAAGCACTAATAAGGTATGTCTTGATCTACTTCAAGGGCTTGTTATGAGAGCTATTCATGTTTTGTAGAAGTTCCCATGTCTACAAATCTAGCTTCCACTTAATTTTAATTCTTTTAGGTGGTTAAAAATTAATTTGATGAACATGACTGAGCAAGGTTCTAGAAACCCAATGGTGCGGAAGTTGTATTTCACTGATTCTTGCTTGGCAGATCTTGATGGTGAAAGGAGATCTTCATGGAATTCATCAAATGGTGGATCATTTTCAGTGAACAATGTCATGTTTCTTCCTTCATCCATGATTGATTCAGATAAAGGAAAATCGGCTTACTTTTGGCGATGTTGTTGGGAAAATTCTTTATGCAACAAGTGACAGGATCACGTCAAAATACATGGTAAGTTGATGTATTGATGATTAACTAAAAACATCTGTTCATAAACCATCATTCTCAAATAAAGATATAGTATATGTGTGTGTACGTGGACAAAGACATTCAAGTTTATATGTCAGACCTGTAGCTAATACATAATAATTTGAGAATGTGCCTGACGAGCCGCTGCATGGAGGCAATATTTCTTAATATGAGCTTTACTGTTTTTCAGTCTATTTTCTGTGCCATTCATGTTTGCTGAACAAAGGAAAAATAACATTGATCAGTACCCACATAACATTGATAAGTACCCACACCTGTGCTATTAATGCGACTGAAAATTGGTATGCTTGGACCGAAACGCACAGGGTCGACTTGGTTGGCATTTAGCGGAACCAGCAAAATCGGTCAAAAATTGGCGAGTCAGCGCTTAATCGGCCCAGCGAACTTACTGATTTGTCGGTCTGTATATATATAAACCTAATCGATTTGTCTCTGGTTCTTGGTAGGTTTGCAACTGAGGACTAAGAAAAGGGAACGTCGAAGACGAAGAACTGAAGAAGAGACAAAGAAGAAGAGAAGTAGATATGAACCATCAGCCTCTCTTCCTCCATTCCTTCAACTGAATCATCAAGCCGTAGCTTGCTGTGCTGACTCGATCAATCGAAGAGGTTGCTGCTGAATCGATCAATCAAAGAGATTGGTTGCGAAGTTTCCAAATCAGGTATGCCTTCCCTCTCCTTCCAGTCCCTCTTCTTCCCTCTCGACTCTTCAAACAAGAAACAAAAAGTTTACGGACACTCCTCTTCAAACTGCTAGCTTACAGACAAAAAGTTATTGCTGTATGCAACTCCTCCTTTGAAAGGAAGCAACCAAGAAATTGAAAGAAAAATGAGAGAGTGCATAGTAACATCAACTTTCATTAACACTCAACTTTGATGCACAATGTCATTGATATGCTTTTGAATTTTTTGAATTTCTTTCATTAAATACCATATGGCAGTAACTAGTAAGTCACATAAGCTAATATTGTCCTTGAAGAAAATAATAATTTACTCATCCTTTTTTCACAGTAGAGGAACCTAAATTAGCCATTTTATTGGTTTTAAGGAAGTTTTGGTATATGCTTGCAGTTCTTGCTGTTGGGGTTATTGCTATGAGTTGCTACTGTTGCTATCATTCTGTTGCTTTCGCTGTGTTGGTTGTTCGTAAACAAGTCCAGGTAACTATAAGTGTTTTAACCTGCAAAATTAAACTCAGTTGATTGATTAGTAAAATAATACATGACTATGATTACATATTTACACCATTTTGATTAATTATTTATTTTGTAATCTATGACTGATTAAATTTTAAAAATATATATTTTGAAAAAATTGTCCGCATAATTCCGACTAATTATGAAAAATCGTAATGCGGTCCTGACCGCATTGCGACCGCTTTCCGCATTAACTGCATAGACCCACACCCATTATTACCTCAATAAGAGTGGTCAATAACTGAACCAGATCAGTTGATTGATTTCCTTTCCCAAATAACCTGATTTCTCATTTTTCTTCTTCAGGTTAGGCCAAAGGAAAGAATTCTTCTTTGGTATGTGGGATTGACAGATCTTACAAATTTATCGAGTTGGGACCTACAAGGTAATCCTGTGATTCATTTAGATTATTTGCTGAGATATTTACTGCATATTGTATTTCCATATGTGGCAATGCCATCTGATTAAGTTACAACTTGTGCTGCTGTGTACTTTGCTTGAAATTTGAATTTTAGGAACCCGAACCAACCTTTGAAGTTTTTTTTTTTTTTTTTTTCCAAACTCCCAAGTAACTGCATAAGATCAAATGTTCGAGGGTCAAGGATGCCACATTGGAGAAACTCGTAAGTTTCAACATCATCAAAAGTCTAAACTACAAGATGAATCAGATTTCTCCCAAATTGGGGTGTGACACTTCTGAAGACACATAATAAAATTAACTCTCATTAATGTTGTCATATATACCTGAGGCCTCATGAGGATTTACTTGACCCTTTACAGGGTAGACACTTGATTATCATTATCGTCCCCACACCCCCCACCCCCCCTCTTCTTTCTCTCTAAGTAATGGATTTAATATAAGGCTTTATACAACTTAGTTTTGTGATGTAGAGCAATCTCATCTTGTGAGGAAAAAGATAGTTAAGATAGTTGAAAAGGGTTTACTGAAGCAATCATTTCCCATTTGAAAATTATGAAATGATTTTGGAATCTGGGAATATGTGTTGAGGGCATCGAATGGTAAAATTTAAAGTTAAAAGAATTGAAACTTTAATAGTTAATGGATAAAAGACGATTTAATGCGAGTAGTTTTAGGGGCGAAATTTTGCATATTATTATATGTGATTTGCTATCAATTAATTTTTTTCAAATAAACCATTTTAGGGTTGGCAACGGAGCAAATTTGAGCAACTCTGTCCCTGGCCCGCCAAGGATCGCGGATCCAGAGTACGCCCGCCTTGCCCCGATTAAACGTTAAAAAAATGAAAAAAAATTATACGCTTCATAAACAATCTGTCTCTTTGGTAATTTAGAACACAACAAGATTCATAAGACCATACTTATAATCTCATATAGGAGTATTTGAGGTTAATCCATGATAAACTAAGCCACAACCATTGGTTTTGATAGAAGAAAAACAAAGTTCATAAACTTCGAAGATAACCACACTGATTTGCATTCAAACCTAACCGTTGAAGTTCATTAATCGGACTGTTTGACATATTTACACTACTAATTATTTGAGAGTTGTTTGACAATGGATATGAGGCACATTACCTCTTCATCCCCTCCCTCCTTGGCAGGTTCCTCTCATCACAACAACCCCAAGCACAAAGAAAAAATTGTGTCGAAAACCTCTTTTCCATCCTATCTAATCTCTCCGAATGGATACAAATTCGAGCTCCTCTTCTTGAATGTCTCTCTTAGAGTTCTTCAATAACAATGAAGGATGAGATTCTCAAGAGAAGCGCCGATTGCGTGTATTTCCGAACCTTAGATTTGTTACTACTTTTAATTGTTCTCTTCGTCGGCAGTTGATTCTCTTAGATTTACTGTTGCAAGCTCCAGAGATAAAGTGTTGTTTTTTCTACTTATAACCCCCTCTTCTCTAGATCCAACAATGATGGATCTTTCTAGTAAAAATAATATATAAACTGATATCTGCGGGGCGGATATGACCAAATTCGTGTTTGCCACGAATCCATGACGGAAACAATTTGGAACCCCAAATCCGCCTCGAAATCCGTTAAGACAATTTGCGGGACGGATATGACCAAATCCGTGTTTGCCACGAATCTGCCCCGAAATCCGTTAAGACATCCAAATCCGCCCCTTTCGGGACGGGGAGGGGCAGATATGGCCAAATCCGTGTCGGTCACGAATCCATGACGGATACAATTTGGATCCCCAGATCAGCCCCAATTCTTAAGACAAACCCAAATCCGCCCCTTTCGTGGTGGGGAGGCGCAGATATCAGTGAAAATTCGCCCCGCTGCCAACCCTAAACCATGTATAAAATAGGTAAATCACTTAATATTGTCTTTGCGATCTAAGTTTAGATGATTTGAATATGTTAGGTTTGAAAGGAATAAATGTTAGGAAGTCATTTCCTGCTTTATCTTTATGACTTCACATGGGGGATCCATTAGTCATTATCTTGATCCTTATTTTGCTTTTATCTTCAAAACTCATAAAATAGGCTTCTTGCATTTCCAATTTGAATTATTGTAATGCTATATGTGTATAAATTATTATATTATGTTTATGTTATATATACGTGTATTTGTATTCCTAGAATGGTACAACCCACTAATCAATTGTATATAGTTGTTAAAGTTCTAGTTTTATGGAATTTTACTCTTTTTGTTTGTTTCCTACTGGAATTGGACTAAAGATGGCATTGAATTGGTTTTATTCCCGAGTCATTGTATGCCTAGTTAGGTTATCGAGCCTCATTGACTTGAATTAAAAATGACCCGATTGATTTATTCTTGTGCCTATTTAATATGCAGAGTATGGGATTCCTAGTCGTTGATGGGTGGGGTCGGGGATCTCTAATGTGGCAACAAATTTAAGCAAGGCAAGGATCCCCATTTATTAATGGGTTAGGGTCGGGGATTAATTCGGGTACATGTCGCGGATTGATAGGCACAAATTTTGAGTGGGGTGTGAGTGTTGTGGCAATAAATGCCCTACACTATTTGCTGTTTCTGTTAGGAAGCAAGGAAGCAAATTGTATTGACGGGGTTTGATATTTGATTGGAGTGGATATGCATTGGGATTTTCATTTTAGAAGGAATAATTTATCGGTGGGGAAGGAGATGAGTTTGCGATTGTCACTGATATTTTGGAAGGAATAAGGGTTGAAAATGTTGATGACAAATGGGTGTAGAAGGAGGATGCACATTAGGGCTTTTTCAGTGTGCTTATGTTTTGCGAGTCTGTTAAGAAAATATATGCCCATTGATACAACTCATAATTATTTTCCAATGAACTTAGTTTGGAAGAAAGGGATTCCATCTAGACTAGCTTTCTTTATGTGGACAACTACGCGGAACATGGTATCCTCTAAAGTCAGTACATAGAGGAGTGGACATTGATGTGATATGCAGGTTTTGCACATTAGATATATTAAGAAAGTTTGATATCCAAAAAAAAAGAAAAGGATTGTATAGTGTTTACCTTTTATTCAAACATATTGTTCCTTGTTACTTGAATTGTTTGTTTATCTATTTTAGCTATTAACTCACATCAAAGATTTTCTGGATCCCAAAACGTGATACTTAGTAATAGATGCACATTGTTTATCCAAACTAATATAGAAACCAGAACCGTGTAAGCAAAAAATTTTGGTTAACACCCACTCCCAAAATAAATGAAAAAACAAAGTAAAGTAAATAAATGAAAGATACAAAATACAAAAGAGCTAAAGTAGAAGCTATTTTGACAGCCCCAGGATTTGCGAGTCAATAGTTTTGATTTTTTGTTTTTTTGTTTTTTTTTTTGCAGTGTTCAATAAATTGATTGTGCGATAGCACCTTTCCCTTAAAAAGTCCACAACTGCATATAGAGTTGTTTGTTTGAATGTTTTAATCTCTAACATTGTTTTCTTCAAAATATTTTGTACTTTTGCAGGATTAAGAAATAAGACATACTCTAAAGTCTAAAGGTCTCGAATTTTAAATGATTTGAGTTGTTTAGTAAATACAAAATGCTCATCTAAAAAGCCCAAAAGTTCTTAAAAAAAGCTAATATAAATGGAAAATGATGTCATTAAGAATTAGGAGGCCACTACGCACATAGGCATTCTGTGGGTCAGGCTTGTGGATCCATAGTAGTAGTTTGGGGATTATGGCTCCAACAACGAGGGTTATCTCTGCTTGATTAGCAAGCAGGGATGGGAGACATTGTGATTAATGAGAGGCAAATGAGCTTGAAAATGCCTAAGGCGTGATGCGGTAGGCGAGGCGGATGCATAAGTGAGGTGAGGCTCTTTTAATATTTTTTAAAGATTTTTTTATAACAAATTGAAACATATCAACATAGTAATATACATCATTATTTTGATAAGTATCATAAACAAATATGTACAAAAAGTGACACAACTACCTAAAACTAAAATGAAAATATAATAAAGTTGCATAGTATAGCGAAAAGATGCAATACATAAGTATCAAGTAACTTGCAAACATCAACTAAATCATTAAAAATCAATAATCTTGAAATAATAAAAACTTGATAATATTGAGCATTTGTTAGAAGAAATTGTTAGAATGGTTGGTAAAAATCCACAAATATGATCACTATTGGTATTCCAAAAGCATAGAAGTCACTGAACTATGCTATGAAAAATCAAGATTGATGTTGATCACATACTGATCAAAACATGATATGATTTTTCCAAAAAATATTAAAAAATGTGACAAAATTATCAAAACTTAAAAACATTTTATCGTGTTTGTTTCTTATTTAGGAATACCTGATTTGAAGACAATGGGGAGATGAAGACTCTGACGGCAACAACTAGGAGGAGCAACAAGTATTATACCAAGAAACATTAAACCCTGTTATAGAGTAGTCTGCAACCTCTTTTGTTGCAACTGGGCTGGCTGCTACCATTTTTGGCTGAGGCAGTTGAAGAGGGCCGAGACGGTCCGAGGCAGACGCCTCATTTCATGCATTGCTCACTTTGAGGCAGAATTATGTGAAAACGTCTTGAGGCGCGCCTAGGCGGTCGCCTTGACTACATTGATATGAGATAAATAAGGCTTAATAGGCCATTGATGTAGTTGGCGTATTGATGAGTTGAATAGAACTCCATAGAGAGTGTTCGTCTTAGGGTTTATTTATTGTTTTTTAATTTCCAGCACATTGATTTTCCTTATATTAATTGTTTTAGTTGTTAGGAAATATGAACATCTTTCTTTCTTTCTTACTTTCTTATTTTTTGTTTTTCAGGGGAGGGAAGTTTAGCTCACAACAATATATGACTATCACATAGAATAATTTTCTTTTTATGCAAAAATTAGAGAAAGGTGATTCGAAATTAACCACTGTTGCAAAAAAAGACACCTCGAGAAAGCATTTTGCACCAAGATTGTGCTTAAGTAAAATTATTCACAGGTATTGCATGTTGTTCGGGGCATTTATGCACTGTTGGTGAAAGAATAATCATGAAAAAATAAAACAAAACAAAAAGATATTCTCCATTTTATGACTAGAGTAGTGTAAGCACCTTGTTGTCACTTGACAAATTTCTACTTTTGAATGGCTTCTTCTAATTATGAACCTAAAGCACATTGAATTTTGGTCGACTTTTGATTATGAAGCCCATCAGAAGTAAAGAAACACACCCGAAGCTTTCAGTCCTGTTTGTTTTAAGTCCTCTTTAGGTCTAGTGTTTAGAGCGAAAACCAAACTTCTTATACCCTTGTTTAGAATGATATATAATGATAGAATGTAGATTAAAAAGGCAGTTTTGGTCCTAGTAGAGCACTTGAGGCATTGGAATTTTTACAAAAACCTTTAACAAGGTTTCAACTATTGGATATTTTTAGTGTAGCTGAAAATATAAAAAAAATGGTGCTTTTTGCTGATGATCTCAACTTAATTAGATTAAAAACGTATAGCTTCATGATATTGAATTGACTTGATTATGACGATTTTAAAGTACTTGGTCCTCATTCACACCTTGTCAGGACTATGTGTGTAGATTAGAAAAAATCTGATCTATGTTAAAATGATTCAAACCAAGTTTTATTGCCAACTTGTGATTAATTTCAACATTGGATGTGCAGAGTATTTCATATTAACAGGCTCCAACATTCGAGTTACTTGTACAAATTACAAACATTACGATGAATGTGGAGATGACTCTGTTGTGATTTATATTTACAGGTGACAAGCGGGAGCGATTTTCCACTATTATATTAGTAGACAGAGCATACATGAGTAGCACCACCGAAGGCTTTCATGAAGTTTGCACGTGTCATTATATTGGGACTTAGGTGGTTATCAGGTTCGATTTTCCTCAGCTTCTTCCATATTCACTTGCTTACATCATGCCTTAGCTTCACTAGCCTGTTTCTCAAGAGTTAAAACTCATTCCAAATAAAGAACAACGTTCTTTATAATTCCGATGATTTACCTTGCTGAGTGATACCAACCTATGTATAATTCAGATACGCGTGTTGACGGTCACATCCCATTGGACACTCCATACTTAGATCATCAACTCTTTCACATATGTTACAAACTATGTAACAACTACACTCTATTTCACGGATATTCCCATTGGACTCTACAGGCTTAAATCGTCAATATCTTCATATATTTTGAAAATTTTCAAATCTATGCTAATGTTTTAAGCATATTATGGAAAGTTAGTAGTACCTGAATAACAATATTGATCTACAAGTGAATGAATGAATATGACTAATAGTTCAAAGCTTATTGATGAAAGTCAATAATACTAAAATGTACAAGTGTCATTAGCGTGTATCGTATTGAGTTTTTATGCTAACGTCAGACAATTCATATTGTGTCGAATATTGATACTCATATCGTGTCGTTACATAGGTTACAAGCATATTATGGCAAGTTAGTATTAGTAATATTGATCTATAAGTGAATGAAAATGGCCAATGATATAAAACTTATTGCTGAAAAAATTAATATTACTAAAATGTATAGGCATGTCCCTAACATATCTTGTATTATGTTTTGTTGCAACGTATCCGACACCTCGTCTCTCTGTAGGATACTCATATCCATGTTGTTTTTACATAGATACCAATAAACTACTGAAGGGTTCAACTCTCATATTTATATATATTTGTTGATCACAACCATCAAGTTTTGAGCTATAAATGTTGTCTTAATTGTTTAAAGAAAGTTTACGATGATATCGTTTATGAATTATTTTATCGTAATAGTTCCTAAGGTATTTGAAGTTATATGTTTAACTCACCCATGTTTTATCATGCGTCTGTTGTAGAAATGAGTCACTATTAAAAAGATCCCTTTTACTGGATTTGAAGAAAATTTATTTATTTTTTGTAATATTCACTTTTTTCTTTTATAACTTGCCTTTTTTCTCAATAAAATCATTATTGTTTGGCGTGCAAAAGAGAAATACATGATTCCATAGCATAGATTCTGGCCAGTTTGGAAATTTCATATGATTAGAAGAATCTTAAGTAATTATGAAAACTAGAAGTGCGGATTCTATTGAACTCCCTGGAAACATTTTGCATCTTTGCTGTGGTCATTGAATGGTGATTCTCTCGAGTTCTAAAAGCTAGTCAGGTAGCTGTTGTGCGTTATCATATTTAATACTCAGAAACTGGAATTGATGAACTAGCACATCATGCACTCTCTTAGTTAATTTTGATACTCTCTTTTGTAGTCATATTCATGGTACTCCTTGTCAGAGTTTTAGAGGGGAAGTCAAGATCAGATAGTTCTTGGGATGTGATGTACCTTCAGGGTTGAGAATTCATGAAGATGAAGTTTAAGGTAAAGGGAAGAAGATGTCGGAAAATAGTGTCAAAATATCAAGTGCTGGCAAGGAAGAGTCCAAGGAAAGGCAAGAGCATGTAGATGGCTAAAGTATGGAAACCCAATCAATCTGAAAATTTGCAGATTGATTTGGATTCCTCTTTAGCAAGTGTTGACCTTTTTTTTTCAAACCTTGGGCAATCAACTATGAATCTCCTGTTTTTTGTCATTTTAGCCCTTGTGGCATATTCTGATCGTGTATTGGGTGAGAAGAGGATTTGATAGGCCTCCTATAAGGTTTACATATACAAGAAGAAAGAAGTTAGGAAATCAGTAAGTGAGGAAATGTATTAGGAATGCAAGTTGTCATTTGGATGGCAATTGCAAGTTGCTGTTAGTTAGAGGATTAACTGTCTAAGCAGTGTAGTAGGAATAAGAGGGGAGACTCCTATAAATAAAAGGAGATAGGAGAAGGTGAGGGGGATTGAGTCTGTAATACATTGTACATTGAGCATTTGCTCTAAGGAGATGTAGGCATCTCGAATAGCCTATCCATTCAATTCAATAACATTTCTTTCCTTGATATCATTCTTCTGTGTGGAATTGTTCTTGTTCCTTATTCTTGCTTTGGTTTTCTCTGTTCATGCTATCAGTTCCTGATTCTGCAAGATTTCTTTCACCATTCATCTGAAGTATTCCTGATTTGCTTGTTCCAAACTGCAGTTCATATCAGGATTTAGGGTGGATTATGACTCCTCCTTGCTTTTCTAAAGCCTATAAATAGCTTCTAAGGCTTTGATGTAAAAGTGGTTGATTGTTGATGGAAAAAAAGAAGTTTGCGAGTGAGAATTTGTTTTTCTTCTCTTACCAAGTTGCTTTTGGGTCTAGGGTTTAGGGATCAACCTGAGATGGTAATTAAGTTCACTTAAAGACCTTCCTCTCAAGCTAATCTTCGTTGAAAAATTCAATTTTGGAAGATGAGATTGGACATCCAAGATGTCCTGGAGACTCAAATGTCTTTTAGTCTATATCTCATTATACTTGGATTTATCTAGTCTTGATGATTTTTTTTTTAAGGGAGCAAGGGTTTTGTTTGTTGGATCCCAAAAACCCATTAGTTTTCCTAGCCGAGCTAGCACCCATTGGCAGGTCATGGTGAATTCTTTGTAGCGTTGTACCTAGATCTATTTATTTTCCACAAATTCTCCATTGAAACAACCTATGTAATCTTGGGCGACACCAAGGTGCATTTAGTGGGTGTCCAATACTAGTAATGCATCGCCTTTGCATGGCGAGGTGTTCTTAGTTTTGGTCTCGGGCGACTCCTTGGATAATTATTTTTTTAAAGTCATAGTCAATTGACGTGGACTTTTCTATTTGTTCAATAAGCCCTCCCTTTCGATCGTTCTCATCCCAATCCACCCTCCGATCGAGCTCACTTTCGCCGACAACTCCACCCTCTGGTCGAACTCACCCCCACCGGCCACTAAACCCTCCTTGCCGACAACTTATTTTTTTCCTTCTTCTTAGAAGGAAGCCCTAATCTTCTTCTTCGTCGATTAATTTTTTAGTCTAATTTGTGGAAAAGTACTTGTTAAAATGATGTATGATTGCATATATAATCACATACAGGTCATATCTGAATATGGGTTGGAAAAAATAATTAATAATAAAAAAGTGATGCCTCCGCTTGCCTAGTGCCCAAGGCTACATAGGAAACACTCCATGTCATCTTATTGATCCTCATATCCAATCCACCTCTGTTGTGATTGAAAATTCAAAATATTTCTTTCTTGTTGATTTAGATATGCCAAAGAATTCTTGAATTTCTTTGTTTCCTAATGTTCGTCTTAAAAACCTAAGCCTAGATCTTCTCCAAAACTTGGATCCACCTTTAGTTGACCACACGTGTTTTTGAGATAGCCATGTTTTCAATGTTAAGGTGCAATCTCAGATCTGGATCATATTTTCCATGCCAATTTGATGTTTTCATTACATATCATATATGACCTAGATATTATAAGCTGGGGTGGGCTGACATTTGAAGGTTTTGAAATTGATGATTAGTCAATAGTCATAGGCTCATAGCATCCTGACCTAGATATTATAACCTAGGGAAGTCAATTAATTAATATAGTGGTAAGCAGTCAATAAACCACGGGTGAATAGGTAACCACTTAATCACTTAGGTCTGGGATGCCCCGGGGCTCCAATCAGTTTGTAACTGCATATATTCATTCCAAATATCCTGGGAAACATCACTCAGAAGTTAGCTACATTTTTGTTGTTTGACTGTGTTATTGTTGGAAACTACTGATACATAGTTCCTTCGTGGTAGAACTTTCATTGTCTTGTACTGGACACTTCACACCAGCTATTATCTGTCACAGGGTACAAAATCAGATAGGTGGTAAGTATTATGTGCGCTTATGCATGCATGGGTAGATGTTAACTTTTTACTTGAAATCAGATGTGTTCTTGATTATCATGTGACAAATAGATATATGCTGCATTGTCGAATTTTTTTTCTGTACCCAGGAAATGGAAAAAGGAAGGATACTGCCTGCTGGAAGAAATTCAGTGTGACATGGCCTGAAAGAACGTCAGCAAGGAAATGTAAGGAGAAGACATTGTCCACATTTCGAAAGCTGCACGGGGGGACCAATAAGTGTGTTCAACAATTGTTTGTGATATGGTATAATACTTGATTAAACATTTGGTTAGAGGCGCAAATGAGCTGCCAGTTTAAGGAAAAAAGTTTTGGTGTGGCTAGCAAAATTTTGGAAGCCAAGGGTGTTTAGTTGATCGAATCTCACTCCATAAGGTCGTAGGGGAATGAAGGAGGAGTGGGCAAGAATAGATAGAAAAGGAGAGAAAGTGAAGTTGACACTCCCCTATATGTGGGAATCACACTCCTTGGGAAAGAATCAAATTCTCATATTTCATGAGAAACATAAGATTGTGTTTTGTATATTATGTAAAGTAAATTATCGTTCACTATAATGAGACTTCTAAATTTTTTTTGACTGTTTGAGATAGGTTGGATTCCATGTGACTAAACACACCCCAAGAGCAAATCATAAAGACGATTGGTCAAAGTTGTGAAATTCTAGGGAGCGAGGAGTGGGAGCGAGGGACGCCCCCCTAGAAAGGTTCATGGCAGCCAACAGAGCTAATGAAAGGATAGGACTTGTTAAGAATGAAGGTGGGAACTGTTGAGCTGATAATTTTATAGCATGAGTTGCACAGGTTTTAGCAAAATTATAGTTTCAGCGAACTATTGTGACTTCTTTAAATAGTTACAGAAATAACTAACTGATTTATGGTTTCTAAGTTTTGATGTATTCAATTTATTTCTTGCAGATCTTAATTTTAAGCTGCTTTTAGGCTTGGAGAGAAAATTTCCCCTGGAAACAGCGGAAAGAGAGAATGTTAGGAGAAATAAATAAATAAAAGATAAAAAAAAAAAATTGGCTTTTTTTGGTGAAATTAAAACAGTGTAAGAATCGTCTTTAAGATATTGATTATTTGATTTTATGATGATTTTCAAGCACTCTGGACGTTGACATGTCTCAGATGTGTGGGTCTATTCTGATAAACCTCGAGTTCTACCGAAAATCAATACTAACTGAGATTTATCGCCAGCAAACTTTTTGATTCATTGCTATATAGGATGTGCACACAGTATGACATTAACAACCTCGAGCATTCTCATTCCTTATGCAAGTTACAAAGATTGGATGGAATATAGAGATCATAATTGTCTGATGTAGTTAATATATACAGGTGACAAGCAGACGGAATTGGCGATATCAGAAGGCACAGCATACATGGGTGCCCCATATGAAGAGTTTGGAAAGGTGTCGCTTCTTACGTGTCTTGATATGGATGACTCGGCAGTTCTCAGGTTCGGTCTTCCTCAGCATCTCCCACATTATATGTACGTCCTCGTACTCGCAATTGCTCACATCATTCCTTAGCTTCACTAGCCCTGTTTGTTCTCAAAAAGTTCAAATCAGAACATCATTGAGTATACAGTACCATATAATTGATGATAAGATGTCCTGGGGAATGATATCAACAAACTAGTTATCAAATAAATATTGATTATATCATGTGCTTGGCGACCCCAAAAAACCTTGGGCACTTATTCTGTATTGGTGGTTTCAGAACTGAAAAAAACTTAATCCTAGTTACTCTTCAAGCCCATAAGGCGTGATTTAGTTCAGTTTATCCAGATATAACTAAGACGGTCTCTGTCCTAGTTTAGTTTAGTTTGTCATTTTGAAAGTTGGTGTACGGTTTAGAGATAATGAAGCGCATGACACCCATAGAGGATAGTTGGTGAAGAAATTGATCAAACCCTGTATTGTTGCAGTTTTTAACTGGATTGGAGATTGCTCAAAATGAAATGCACTAGATCAAAGATCTTGATTTTCCTACTGCATTTTGGAATTATTGCCATACTCTAGTCAATCGTGAAAGTATCAACAATGTAAATGGATTTTTTAAGATCTTTCACATGGTAAACCACTTTTTTCTGGGTTAATGACTATGACAACCAGAAACCATGTGATGAACTAAATGGCCAGTTTAATTGCTCATAGGAATCACAGTTTAATTTGCAAGGTGTCTATGAAATGAATGGGTGAGATATAGAATAATGATGGAGAGTTACCGTCGTCTTTACGGACTCCAAACCGTGGGACCAATCCTACCCAGACCACCCTCCTCATGGGGAACATCATCTTGCCCCACTGCTTCATAACATAGAAGATCAAGTTCTGCTACTGCTACTGATGGAGAAGATGTCCAAACACTATCAAGCCATTGAAGTTGGAAATAGTCTCCACTCTCCACTTGTGTTTGAAGTTTCAAATGTTTTTCAATTATTATTACACCTACATAACACAAGACAAGTAGAGTGTCCAACCACTCAGTGGGTTTAATTACAGGATGAACTTTCACGTGTCAGTTCTAGCCGTTGGAGACTTGTGTCTTCTTCTTCTACACCTTTCTTTCTTTCTTGTGTTGATTAGAAAGAGATGTGTTGAGCTTTTTGTATAGAACACATGTGTACCATGGCATGTTCTTGTTTTTGTGTGTTGGGGCCCACAACGTAAGCCTAAGCATGCAATCTCATTCTCAATTCAGATTTTTTCATTGTTTTGTGGGATCACATCTCCAATTTATCCTATTGACATTTTTGAAGTTTTAAAATTTAAAATTATCATGCATGCCTTTTTATTTGAAAAGAATGAGATCCGAGGAAGAAACTAAGCACATAAATGATTAATCAAGATTACCTCAATCATCATCAACAACCAATAACTCAATAGTAAATTTTCTATATAGCATTTGGAACGGGAATTCTTTCTTTCTTTTTATAGCATTCCAAATATTCATCGCTATCATTAGGTGTACATTAATTCATGTTGGATATCGTCAGTAGATTTTGGTAATGTTGTAGGGATATAGGTAGGACATTTATTTTGGCCATCTAGTGTCGAATGTGTTGTTTTTGTCCTTTATGCTAACTGAGGCTTAACTTACAATCTGCGCTCAACCATTTGAGTTGTGAGGATCACACAAAAATGGTCCAAAGCGAGTCAATAAAATCATCTCTGCCACCCACAAAATGTCATAATCCACCGATGAAAGCACCATAGTTGTCTTTAGAATGATAATAAGCTTATTGTCATTCCTAAAATGGTAACAACAAATGAGCCGGGCAAGGTGTTTGGTGGCCATGCCCAGTTGAATTTCGCACATTTTTTTTTAGTTTTATTTTTAGGTTGTAAAACAGATAAAAAGTTGGAGAGTAAGGGAGTGATTAATAAGTAAATTGTGTGAGTTTGAGTATGAGATGCAACCTTAGAAAACCTCTGAAGTTCTTTTTGCTAGACTTTGGATTGTGAGGTTACGCTATGTGTATGGTTCATGGTTGAGGGACATCTTACTGTAGAAGATGATACAAACTATATATTTTCTTTTAAAAAGATGCAACCAAAACACAACCACTAAAACAAAATTGGCCTTTAAAGGCATTGCAAGAATGCTACGAAAGATGTTCCATAGCATTTAGTGCAAGTTGCAGTAGTCAATGTTATCTTTTTGACATAGCACTATCAAAATGTTATCCCAACATAACATTTGTGAATGCTATGAAATGTTATCGCAACATAGCATTTGTGAATGTCATGACATTTTGAAATGCTATGATATAATAGTTATCTAAATAAATGAATATTAATAATTAATTAACTAAAATATACATACATAAATAAATAATAATGTTAATAACAATAACTTTATAAATTTGAAATGAATAAAAAAGTATAATTATTTTATTCAATTGACAAAAGCAAACAACAATACCAACAAGTCAGACCACACCTACCAATATACAACAATGTGAAGTATGGAGATCACAATCCATATACATAAAATGAATACAACCTACAAGGCATTGACATAAAGTTTTCTCATCAATTCGACAACATCATTTACAAACTTTGCCCAATTAAATAAGTCACTTTAATTGCCTGCAACTGCTTATTCACCAAGAAACGAACAACATTTTCTTCGTTTGAGATATTCGAATTGAAATCTAGTTGTTTCTAGCCACTGATTTGCAGAGAGTGATTTTGGTACCCCTTCCAAGGACTTCACCTGAGATGTCCCTTACGACAGTGAAAAACTCACCAGCTTGGAACTCCTATACATGTTGCTCGTCATCATTATGCTTGGAGGTGACAATCACCTTCTCAGCAACAAGATTTTAAAATCTTTTATAATGTCATAGAAAAACGAACCTCAGAACCTATGGCGTCCTACAACTTTCGATATAATTCCTGTCATATCCCAATAATAATGACATAATTGTTATTATTACTATTTTAAATGATGAAATTCCATCCATAACAACTGATCACAAGGCCTAATTCACAAACCTTTTTTGCTACAAGACCTGCCCCGAGCATCACACTGGGGTTTGATGTATTAGTTCAGTTGGTTATTGCTGCTATAACAACACTTCCATGCTTGAGTTCAGCAGGCTGCCCATGAAGCTTGGCAACTTTGTCCTGTGACTCTATTGATATAACAAAACCCTGCAGCTTGCGAAGAAGCTTTATGATTGAAAGGGTTGATGATCAACCTTAGGTTCACGCAGACTCATATGGTGTATAAAAAATCACGTCAGTCATATATAACTTGTTCAATTTTAACATTTGCTCACTTAAGTACAATTTTCCAAACAATATGCAAAAACATTCTATAGCATTTCAGGGTTCTAAAATTTCAAATTAGATACGATAATAAACTAGGAGACATAGAAACTTGAGTTAGGTAACTAACCAACATTTGGCCTAAATGTTGTTCCAAGAAGATGTGGCCATCACTTATGATACTCACTTATTGTACTTTAGGATCAAGTATCCTTTAATTGGTTGATACAAGTCTTTATTGAGATCTAATGATCGGATGACTATGGACGTACTAAGTGGATCTTGTCAATATATCTTGATTGATGTACAAATTTCTACTAGTACTTGACTCGATCTACAGGCCGAGACAAAAATCGTTCTTCTAAGGTTTTTAATTGCAAACAATATTTTCAATGTCCAATAAGAGTTATATTATTAATATACATTGTTAGTATGACAAAAAAAAACAGTTAACGATATCATAAGAAAGACATATAGTCAAATTTGCACAACATTCCTTATACATATATTCCCTAACACAATTATACTACATTCTTCGGGAGTGGTTCAAATCATATAAAACATGTTCTAGTTGTATTGAGTAATGACTTTGCTTCAAGCAAAGTAAATCCTTCAGTGGTTTTCATGTAAGTAATTGTGTCTAACAAAGTAAATCCTTCAGGGATTTGTGTCTAAATTCCCATAAGTAGTTGCGACATTCATAACTTACATATCTAGTATTCAGAAATTACAATACTGAATGGAAATGTAGTTATATCCATAACTGATAATATATTTTATCAAATGCTAGGTTGCTGCAGGTACCCTTGTGCCACGAATCTTGTCAAATATCTGAGTCTCATTTTTGTTTTCTTACAAACACTCGTTTGAAACCAACAGGGTTTACATACTTAGGTGTTTGCATTATAGGTTCAAATATACCATGTTTCTCAAGGGAACCCAATTCCACTTGGACAATATATTTTCGTTTTGGCAGACCCAATGCCACTTTGGAAAATATATTGTTATTTGGCCAATTATTTATTTGTCGACTTTATTGATACGTGGTTTATTATCAGTATCATTGTCCTTTTGATAATTTGGTAGTTATCATATATGTGAATCTGTTATCGAGGACCATTTAATTTGATATCGCATTTCTCATGAATATATTGAGATCTCATTATTATCAGCTACCTAAGCCTCTTCGGAAGCTTTCATTGTCACTGCAGAGATATGAGCCTTTTCCAAGGCTTTTCAATATAACTTCTTTGGGAGCATTATGTCATGCTACTGCTGGAGCCATAACCTCTTCAGGAGCGTTATATAATGCTATTGCTGAAGCCATAACCTCTTGCAAGAGCGTTATGTACTGCTATTGCTGGAGCTTCATGACCTCTTTTGGAGCATTATGTCATGCTACTTTTGGAGCACCATGTACAACTTCTTCTAGAGCCTGTACAACTTCTGCATGAGTTTCAAACATTGCTTCTTCAGGAGCATTAGAGTATGAATTTTACAAATTCTCCATTTTAAAGAGTTGAATCTTTGAAACCTATATGTCTGCCACGCTTCTGACGTGCAACAAATTCATTAACTGCCTTATTCAAAATTTGTTATTCAAGGACACAAATTCGAGCAGGCGTCTACCACGCTTCTAGCGTGTTGTAGATTCACTGACTGCCTTATTTAAACTTTGTTCTTCAGGGAGCATGTGTACTCATAGCTGACACATCTGATTTTAGAGTTCATATGAGATAAATTGGAAGTTTTTTTAACTCCACACCGTTTTATCTCCATATCTCCCCCTAACGGTGAGAATATAGTGACACTATGCAATTTAGCAGGTGTCTACCACACTTCTAGCGTGTTGTAAATTCACTGGCTGCCTTATTTAAACTTTGTCCTTCAAGGAACATGTGTACTCGTAGCTGACACATATGATTTTAGGGTCTAGATGAGATAAAATGGAAGTCTTCTAATTCCATGCTATTTTATATGGAAGTATTCTAATTTCACCCCATTTTATCTCCATATCTCCCCCTAATGGTGGGAATAGAGTGACACTATGCAATTTAGCAATATGCAATATTGTATGTTCCTAGATACTATTAGGTAGTATAGACTACATAAGTAAAAGTCTTCCTACAAGGTGAAGACGTATAACGGAATGGTTACCGTGCAAAAGCTTCTGGTGTATGATATAACAACTCCGAGAGTGTTATAATCCCAATGAGTCAATGAAAATTATCTCTAATGCAGCTTCAGACTTCCAACATTAGATGTAATGCATATATCTTGAATGTACGCTTCAGGCTTCTAACATTAGATGTGATGCATATATGTTGACATAAAGCAAGTTTCTTTAGAAACTACAATAATAAATGGTGGGCCCTTCCAGAGCCATCAAGAAATTGCATAGGTCCAGCTATGATAAACACACCCTTTGTGTCGTAAAGGCTAGTGTTTATAAAATGTTCAGACTTGTCAATATATTATAGGTAGTGGCACTAACAATCAAACAAATATGATTGTCCATCATTTGCAGTTTATAAATCATACCTTCAAAGGAAATGTATGCCGTAAATAAATCAAATAAAACATAATATACTGCATATGTTTCACAAGTAGCAGCAAATATTCTAATATAAACTGCAAACTGATATTAATGTTTCACAAGTAGCAAATGTTCTAAACCTCTTGAGATGGTTTATAAAATAAGTATCAGACATGTAGTAACATGGTGGTGACCATCACTGCTGGGGTTATTACTTTGACTAATGACTATCTTTGCTGGAGCGACCTCATACTCAGGGATATTTGTGTTTTGCATTTTCTCTACCTCTATCTTTTTGACATTTAAAATTGATACCTATTACAGAAAATACCAGAGACCATGATTTTTCATTAGATCAGTTGTTTTGTCTAATTTTATAAGTATGTAAGTAACTAACTCAAAACCATGAGTAAAGTAAGACTCTCAATTTTATTGCAACGGGAGTGAATTCAAAGAATGAAAAGAATAATGACTATTATCTTCCCATTGTATTAAAGTTGTCCCTTTTGGTTTTATGTAATCTCGATATTTCTCTACTGTCTCTTTTGGTACACGACAAACATGTGACCAGTATCCTATGCAGGAGTTTTATTATTGTAATAAGCAGGAGTTTTGAACCATGTGGTAAGTGTTGTGACTACCTCTGCTGGGGTAATTACCTCTACTGACGTAATAGTTATAATCACCTCTGTTAAAGTGATTATTTGACTACCTCTTCTAGAAAATTACTGTGGTTACCACTTCGTTGCCATCTTTTATATAATTTATTCACCCATAAGTGGTTCATCACTTGGTCAATAGAATAACTTTCTATGAGGTATAATGCATGTGACATATCACTTAAAAAATAAAACTCACATATAAATATTTATACGAAATTTATATGGTTAGATGCATAATTAACTTTATTTTGCATACCAAATCTGTTTTGTTTTACAAAGTTATTTTAAGTAAGCTCGTTTTAAAGCAAACAACACTTGTGTTTTATTGCTTACCTACTCAAAGTAGCAATAATTGTCAAAATATTCATGTCTAACAACAAAGTGGTTATAATAAAACCAATTTTTGTGAAAGCAATTATGCCCACACTTCACTGTAATTTGATGAATTGAAGTAACCACGAGTAGGAAGGAATTCCACGTAGGAAACCAAAAACCACATTGAGAGCATATAATACAACATTTAACACCCCGATTAATAAAAACACATGGGCACACCTACCCACATCAGCTAAATGAACTTAACTTAGTATCACTTAACTTATCACCCATATCTTTATTTTTTATTGGCTTCATTTCTCAAAACCTCTAGGAAAAATCTATTGTTTCAGAGACAAGTTGGTCTCTTGCACATACTTTGATGTTTGGCATGCTAATTTCTTTGACTTTCTATTTTTGGTATATTTACCCAATTTTCAACAAGGTGTTGGGTTCTAAGAGAAATTAGTGAAGAATATAAACAACACAAAGATGTGAGAGCTCCAACAGAGAAAACATGCTGAAGATATTTGAGGTTAGGCCTAGTGAAGAAGCCTATAAATTGGACGTTATTTAATGAAAATACTCTAATAGTTTGATGACAAATAAATTAATTTGAAACCATAAGCAAGCTCAAGAATTTCAGCAGCAAGGTACTTGAGCACGACGCAGAAGTATACAAGGGCACCAACACTGACAAGTTTGGCATGGTTTTTGGCTTTGAAAACCTGGCAATTCTGCCTATGGGAAGTTGGAGTTCGGCCTTCGAAGACCTCTAGGTGAGAGTCGACGTCGTTGGCTAGCCACAATCACATTTCGTTGTTTCTTTAGAATGCAATTTTTAGGACGATCAATGTCAAGAGAAGAAATGAAAGAAACCGATGAGGTATTAATTGTTATCTCAGTTTTGGGTCATTCTCTTCTTGGTTATTCTAGTGGGTTGGATTTTTCTCTTAATGTGAGTGGTGTATACATGATGAATCCAGCCTATAATTTGTCCAATTATCATTACCACCGTCAATGGTATCTACCAAACACCACAAGTCGAAGTGAAAGACTATATTGTTATTCTAATTTCTATTCCAACACATGTGTGATATTGTGATGTGTGTGATGAAGGGTCTAAGATTTAAAGAAAGTTTGAATTCCAAACATGAAACACGACCATGAAAATTGTGTTTTTTTGTAAGGCAACATTCACTAAATGTAATATATATCATGGAATAGTCAGAAAAATATAAGCTATTGTTAAATTATTTACCTCGAAACTCTTTATCCAAAAGAGTTTGGAAAAGAGAAAGCGATTAAAAATTATCCGAGCCGAACTTCGTGCTCAAATGCCCTTATATCAAAGTGAAATATAATTAATCACGTATCGCTCAATTGGTCTGAGCTTCAACTTGTTGAATAAACTAAGTAAAAACTTTGATCATATGAAGGAGGTTTGTCTTTCCATGTTTTATTCTCTGTGTTATACACTACCTTTTACACCTGACAAAATGAAACAAATGTGTGCCTATTTATAGGCAACTAACATACCATAATCACTTGACACCTCATAACATTGTCGGCTTATACCATGCCACCTCATAAGCATGAGGTGAATGGAGGTGGGACATCCACCATATGCTAGAAGATTCTACGATAAAATGATTGTTTTTTTGTTTTTAATAGAGAAGATTGATTGAGAGGTAATATAGCAATCTCTAATAGCATTTTTAATTGCAATAGCATTTCTAATTGACAATCACAATAAATGTTATGAATCATTTCAATATGAAATTTATGTCAAATGCTATCATATCATTGCCATTAAAGGCTATTTTTGTTGTAGTGTGTACTAATAATTGGACAATCAAATTTTACTTTATTTCATTTTATTTTCTTGGAACAAAATTTCTTGCAAGAATTTTTGTGTCATCTTAGACACCAAGGTCAAGGTTATTTTAAAAAACAATCTCTAGTTAAAAGCAGCACAATCTCGTCTAATATTTCCATTTGACCCAGTCTTGACACCAACCCGGCCTAACTTGGTCATGGCAGTGATGAATGCTTGTTGAAAGGTAGCAGAGTTTCCAGCCCAAGCATCAACAGTGGGCTTGGATCGAGAGTCTGTGTAGAGTACTTGGTCTGATGTGAAGAGTCCCTTGCTCTGCTGGAGGTTCTTGTAATACATATTGTCGAATGTTCTTGGAGTGTTAGGGTCCATGTTGATGGCTACTATAGGGTCGACCTTCTTTGGACACATGGCCTGCAACTGTGTTGCGTAGGTCTTGTTGAGTGAAGGGTCAACCGGGCTCTTTGGGCTGAAGTTGTATATCCGGTTCGAGAACCGGTTGCAGTGAGAAAAGCCCAATGTGTGTGCACCTGCAGAGGAAAAGCAATATTGATTGATTAAAAAGATTGGTATTTCAATATTGTTTTCAGCTCTTGATGAGCCTGTTTTGCACTTTACATGCTACTTACACGAAGAACTTGCTTTGAAGAATTTATACGTACCTGAGAGAGCAATCATGTCAGCTTGAGTGAGGCCATTAGCAGCAAACATTTTGTTGAGCTGGTCTAGACTGAAAGTTGGCTTAGGCAAATTTCCAGTAACACTTGCAGCTGTTGAGCTAAGCCCATCCAACCTGCCAACTCCACAGGATAAGATGGTCCACCAGCCTGCATTTTGAACCCCAAAAAAAGAAAAAAAGAAGTCAATTCATATCAAACAAAACACCAAAACTCATCCAATGGCGCAAGCAAGAGAAAAATAAAATTCTATTAGAATATTAGGGAAGAAGTTACCAAAGCAATGACATCCCTTGTTGCCATGGTAAGAATGTCAGCACAGGAGACTCTGTTCTTGCAAGCAGGAACTGCATCTACCGCTGCTTTCGCCTTTATCACTGTATCAAATCCGTCTCCTGCTAATGATAGGTTATCAGGATGGTCTTTTCTGCCTTGTTGTTTGATGTCGATTGGATAATTACGGATGCATCACAACCCTGCACCATAGCAACAAAGTTCAAATTCGCGTCGATTTTGGAAATCTATGTAGTTAAAAACTCTAAAGGTCTAGTCTTTGACACAAACAATAAAGTCTATTTATGTGTACTTGATTTGGATAAATTTTCTGAGTGTTTGCTCCATAAATGCACAATATATATATATATATATGTCTAACCTGAACAAAGCAATCATGGAAGAACATACGTAGCGTTCCAGGTACAGTAACAAAGGTCTGTTGGAACTTAGCAGTAACAGCCTGTTTAACAATACTTTCGACTTGGGGCAGATGTTAGCATAGTAGTTTTGTTTAAGTTGGGCAGAACCCAAGTAAGGAAGGATAAAAAAACACATTAACAAGTAGAAGACATGCTACTGCGTGAACTCTGAAAAGGCCCATAATCAGTTATGCAAGAGTAGAACCGAAGGAAATGAGATGGTAAAGAAACTGAGATGGAGAGTTGATTGAATGATTTGGAGTTTTTATATTAGCAAGGGTTGGTTTGAATCCAGTTGGCTTTGATAGGAATCTTTTACATATTGAAAGAAAGGGACTTCTTCAATGATGTGTGCCTTCAAACATACTGCCCTACCGTAGCTTAAGTTTTTTTTCTTTTCGTTTTTATTTTATATGTCTTCAAAGATTTCTTGGATCCTAGCTATAACGTGATTGTGTGTAAGAAAAACACATGAGTATTGCGAGACAAAGAAAGCCACTTTGAGTTTTTGTTGGATAGCCATGCCATCATACTCGCAAAAATTAATTAGTTTTAGTTAACAAAGACTCAAAAGTCCAACTAATCCATTCATAGCCTAATCATAACACTAATTGCCTTGTGGAAATTTTAGCAGTTTATGAGTCCTAAAGATTTTCCAGCTATTGAAGTAAAACAACAAACAAAATTCTCATCTAGAAGAAATAATTGAAAACAATCTATTTTTATATTATTTTTAGCTAAGAACCAAAACTACATGTTATTCAAGTCACAAGCTTCGGAACCAAAAAGTGGTCCATACGAGGCAGCTGATTGAGCTGGAACCAATCTGGATTTGAAACATGCATGCACGACAATTGTTGTTTTCCTTGGCCTTCTTAATCTTTAATCCATGACAAGCCAGTTAATTATGACACTATTTTTGGATTAAAGCAAAATGTTGATTGCTTCCTTTAGTACTACCATCTTTGATTGATTTAGTTTTATATGAACAAGGAGATGAACTTGAGGACATTGAATAATAGTCAATAGATGCATTATGAACCTGAAGGAAGAGACTAGTTTAGGAACTGAACTGTTTGTGCAAGTCTTATTCATCACAGTCTAGAACCAGTAAGTATTTAGACTTGTTTGTTTCAAGTCTTTTTCAGACGTTTTCAGGTCTAAGTGTCTGAAAATCAGTAATTTATCACGAAACCGAACTTTAGCTTGTCTATGACAGTATATAAGGTTAGAATATATGTAAATTAAAGAAGGCGGTTTGGTTGGTAGAGTGTCATATCCAGAAAGTTGATCTTGTTTTAGCTCATGTCATTTAAACAAGGCTAGTACTTATCTTTGATTAATTATGGATGCTAATAGATTAGGATATTATTAGGATCTCTTTGACTCACTGTGCTTAGTTTAATGGATTAAACATGGTGGCAATCAGAGTAACAACCTCAGTAGGTCTTCTAGAAAAAAAAAATATATCAATTAAAGATCTCAGGTAGGTTCAAGGTTCTCATCAGGGATGATGTGTTGATGATGACAGATGTTTATTGGTAAAGTGAATATAAAAGAAGGGTTAATTTATGATACCCCACCATAACAAACAACTAATTAAAGGTCATTACTTATATTTGATATCGTATTTGCAGATTCCTTCACACTAGCGGTCAACGTGTGCAGACTATTACACCCTAGTGTGCCTAACTTTGGTGACAAAAATGCCTTTAAGGCCATTTCACATGGTTCACACGTGGGAATCATTTGATGAGAAATAATTTTGATTGGACTATCCACCATAAAGGTAATCCACGTGGACGGCCTGGATTGAAACCTTATACCAAACCACTCGTTCGACCCTATAGAGAGTTGGAGGGAAACTCTCGCCATTTTCTATATCTCTCTTCTATCTCTCCACTCTCTTGTTAATGTGAAACAAGTTAGAGAACATACCCTAGTTCAGTTGAACCTAGATCCGAGCACATATGAAGAATAAAAAAAGGTCAATCGCAGCTCCGATGGACATTAGCAGTGATAGTAGCACTGCTTCGAGTGTACATTGGAAAAGTTATAGTCCATTGAGCGGTTGTGGTGACTTCAGTGGATTGAGTGACTTCAATGACCATTCGAGTAATGAGTACCTAATCTGAGGCGCAATTCCACCGCTTCAGACTTTGAGGAGTTTATGGAAGAAGTTAAACCAGAGGTTCACTCAACTAGACCTTATCTTGTTTCATGGGGTGAAAAGTTGCAAGTTTTCCATTTCCTTTTTAGGAGTTCGTTGTGCATGTCGATTTAGGGGTATCGTGTTCTATGATTGATACATGAGTATTTAGGGTTTGATGGACCTTTGGAATTAGGGTTTTATTGTGAGTAATTAGGGTTTTATTGTAGAGTAATATTAGTGTTTAGTGTTGAATGAACAGTGTGCTTGCAATGTTGTTTCTTTGTATGTTTTTTGGGTTATGTATTGTCTTTGTTGTGGATTTACGTCTCCATAATTTGGTGTTGTTTTTTATCTCTCCACTAGTATGAATTGTTTTGAATCAATTGTCCACAAGACTTCCTAAGTTGAACCAACATGAATGTACTGGTATGAAATGTTGAATGTGATATGCGTTGAACTAGTTTCAGTGTTATTTATATGAAAAAAAAAATATGCAATGTCTCTGTCTCACTAGTGTTAGTGTTAGTGACTTGAACTATTGTTAGTTGGACTACTTGAATGTCGAAAGTGATCTCAGTATCAATCTTCTTATTTGCATGGAGTTTACTTACGTGGCTTGTATATATTTGTTTGCATGTGATTGCTTAAGGGTTATGTGTTAATATGGTTTAAATATTATATTGCATTGATGATACATGGGGATATCAACTTTCAATTTGTAACATAATATACACTTAGGTGGGTAGTGGAGTATAAGTGTTGGAATCCTGGTAGATTGAAGGTTGATGACTATCATAATGCGACTCTGTAGTATTGAAGGGGTGGATGAGGATTACAAAATTGGAACATTTTGAACAAGATGATTCTTGAAAAATTTTCAAGGCCATACAAACAATTTTTTACCTTGATAAACTAGTTTTTCTGGAATGAGAGATAAGGATGGATATAGAAAATGATGACGATGTCTTATACTTTTCAAAAAGAATGGAGATTGATGATGACGACAATATTCATGTATTTGTCAAGATTAAAGTGGTCATTCAAATGGATGCCACAATTTAACTGGGACAAGCATTATAATAGACCATAACCCATTCCAACGCCACCAATTGTGGATGCCACACCTGGCCTCTCTCACAACAACTGGTTAAATACATTTAAGGCCCAAACATGAGTTAAAAAGGTTAAATCTGTAATGAAGAAAAGCAAAGAAGCATGCTTCAAGAATGATGGATCTTCAAGATGAAATGTTGGTAAGGCTAAAGATGGAAGGCCTAGGGAGAAAAGAACTAAGGGGGAGGGACAATGAAGTAAGGAGAAGAAAAGAGATAGGAAAAAGGGGATGATAAAATAAATGAAAAAAGGAAGAAGAAATATATGATGACTTGACTAAGGAAGAGTTAGATGATGACTTACAATGAGGCAGTTGGAGAGGAAGCTAAGCATCAGGGTCAAGTACACAGATCCATGGTAAGCAAGCACATGCCCAAGCTGAACAACAGTCTGAAGGTGATCAACACAACCCAAGGTAATGAATCATAGTTACCCACCTTGCTGACTTCTAGTAGAAGAACAATATTTATAAGCACCCAAAACAATGATTTTTACGCACATTTACTCTTTATTAGTCTCTGGTTGAGCTTAATATTAATTAAATACATATATTTATCTCGAATTTGATATATTGTTATACTTTTTTTAAGAATCGAGAAATGCGAAAATTTCGAGATAATTTTCCAAATTATTAAATTTCATGACAATGAGCACTTGGAGAAATCACGGAATCAATGAAAAGTACGAAATTCAAGCATTTGACATGTTCGGCGCATATAGATCAGAATTTCATTTCAAGACCGTATTATGAAAGTCAAACTTTGATTCCAATTAGTGATGATTTACGATGGAGACATGTGACAAGTTTCAAAATAAGAACTTCAAGTGGAGCATGCAATCATCAAGGCAAATAAAACATTCAAAGTTTATTTCAAAACAAATAAACATCCAAGTAAAAATATCCCATTACTTGAGTTTTGTCTCACAATTCACAGTGCAAATGTATCTACTCCAATTAGGACACACTTGGTGTTTATCCATAATTATGACTCCCTTCATTTATATAATATGATTTTGAAGCTTAACCAAGGGATTTAGAGTTTTTCCCCCATTTCTAGCTTTAGAGGAGAACATTATAAACATGCTCTCAACTTTTGGAGAAGGGCGTGCATCTCATACTCCTTGTCTCTTAGCATAACTTGGATTAGTTCTTGTCTTTCATTCATTTATGAAAGATTTAATTCAATTCAAGGTTATTAGTAGTGTAAGTTTTTATTTTTAAATGCAATAAAGTTAGTTCTTTTTAATTTTATTGTTTTTATTTTATGTATTAGTTTAATTTTCAATTTAATTAGTTTACTTCCTCATCTCCCTTTCTAGTTTTACAAATTACTTTTAAAACATTTCAACACAATGAAATGGTTGGCTAAACCTTTCATCTCAATGAGAGGAGATGGAGCCTACTTGAGTAATGTGGAGATTTTTTTACACAATTTTTTTTTTAAAATAAACAAAACTTGTATGATTTCTATTAATCCTAGATTCAACCAATGAATCAAAGTTGTCAGATCGAAAGATGGACAAAGAAGGATTATGCGAAATAAAGATAAGGACTTGGAAACAAAATTATATATGTTTTTCCTAGTTTTTCAATTTTTTCGTAAATTATAACTATTATTGAAAAATTGCCATCGAAAGAGGGTTGATTCATGATGGTCAATGAGTATTTTTTGTCATCAAAAGAGGTAAGTAAAATAATATCATATAGCCAATGGTGTTATGGCCTAGTGGTTAGGGCTGTGTGGGTTTGTCCCCCAGTCCTAGCTTCGAATCCACCTGGGCATGGTTCCTTTCTAATGGGGGTTGACCTATAGGTCGCCCAGTTGATAGGTTATGGGATCCTTAAAAACCCAGCTCACCTTCCAAAAAAAAATAAAAAAAAAAATCATATAAAAGAATTTTCTTTTAAGTAAAATGTATTACAAAATAATTCTGCAAAGCTAAGAGGTGGATTCTCCAATCCTTTTGACATTTCTTTCAATTGGTTACATATGTTGAACAATTTCATAAAATTTTGTTTTCCTATTTCTCTTTTTCAAACCTTAGTTTTCCTATTTCTCTTCTTTCACTATGTTTATTTTATTTTGTCTTAAAGTATTTTTTGAAAATTTGTGCTTGATATCTTTTTAACATGGTAAATAAGACGATAACTCCTATATAACTACTTTAATTGTATTTTTTTAGAATCTTACAGGTAAATTGATAAGAAGTGAACAAAAATAAACTCGAAAAAAAAGTGTTGATTTGCTTGGAAATTTAGGTGACAAGAATTTCAAGCTAATCAAATGGTGATGTTGTCGGTCATCAAGTGACGAAAGGAAAACTTAAGATATTAAAATCACAAGGAAGACCAAAATCCTACACCCTCTTCTCTCCCTATCTATATGTGTGTGTGTGTTTGTGAGAGAGTGACCACTTTATATTTTTATTTTTTTTTAATGCCTCGAAAAGTCAAGTGCAAGTTTTAATAATTGGACTTTTTTTTCGTAGATTGTTAGCTTTAGGATAAACTTTTACACACAAAATTGGTTTAAATATATTGGAAGTTGTATTTTTTGATTTACAATTTACACAATAGTTTTAATTGATTCGGCAAAAAAAAAGAATTCTTGACAAGACCAGTGAACTATCTTTGGATCCATATTTGTTTGATCATGTGTTTATTTATTTAGACACCCACTAAGTCAAAAAAATAATATAAAAGTATGATTTATTTTATAAGTAAGAATATTTTTTTGTAGTAGATAACCAGCAGTGTTGTGGAGGAGAGAGCAATTTGCTTGAACCAAGGAGATGTAGCTCTCAATGAACATTTTCTCCAAACCCACGTGGAGACTTGTCGAGTTCACAAGTTAGTAATATCCATTTCAAACACAATGTTTTAGTGGCTTGGGTGCTGAGTGAAAATTGATTGGATATTACTTGGTGTTTTGTTTTTTTTTTTTTTTTTTTTTTTTTTACGTTTTTGCATCTTAACGAACTATGTGGTTGCCTATGTTAATAAACTATCATAAACAGAGAGGACATACCTGATCTGTTTTTTTAAATTGGTGGGATTTCATCAGCACCTCATTACTCTAGCTGTGAAACCAAGACATTATTAATAAAAAACCAGATTAGAGCCAAGTTATAACGATGTTCATAGGACAACCAAATCAAGTGAATATGTTGAATATTGTGTGTTGACCAAAGCTAAACATGAAGTTGGTTAATCATTCAAATAGACTCCGAGAGGCACCCTTGTACAGGTAAGGCGAATCACCTGGTATGCTATGAGTCACAAGTGCAAAACCAAATAAAGGGCGTGGTGTAATTAACGCTTTGTTGAGTTGTAGGAATTCACCCAAAGTGTGTATTTAACATGCATCGCTCAAGTACAATTTTAATTAGACCACGTGATATCTATTACTTTGCTATATTTCAACTTCTTGGAAGCATCACTTTGACTCCTGATTTTGACTTTGTACTATTGGATACAAACTTTTAGGATCATTCTTTAGCACCCTATATAACAGTTGATAATAGATAACAGCGTGACGCTCGCTGGTTTCAATCAATCTCGTTCCTTACTAATTAACAACATAAAGTATTATAAACACTGTTTGCTTAGATTAGGCATTTGTGTGGTTAAGTGGTGATTGTTGCTGTGTATTTAATCTTAGCAATCATTTAAGGGATACTCGATATGTGTATTTTGTCACTGTCATCCCCATTTCAATTTTCTCCTTTATTAAAGATTGGGAACGGTCCAGCAAATGATTGGTTCGTTCACAAAAAAATTTCGACCACCCTAGCAATCACTTGATTCGTTCCCTAGGTTTTCTAGCTACCTTGACACACTTTTTACCTTTTCACCACACTCTTCTCCATATTTTCCCACCCTCTCCACTTGTCTCCCCACATGTTGAGATGACAAAACGTTCAATTTGGGAATACAATATTCACCTTGTTGCTAATGTAAATATGCATTGAGTTGCCCTATTATGACAGCTCAATTTGAGATCATGCCAACTATTATCATGGAGGCCCTTGCCAATCCATCAGATTGTGGGAGGACTTAGTCAGAAATATTTTTAGAGATATATGGACCCTAGGAATTAGAAGACAAATTGAGGGATTTTCTCAAAAAATGATGAACTTTTTTTATGAAGCATGAGACCACTTTCAAGATTTACTCATCAAGTATCACATCATGGCTTTGGAAAATGAGTGTTAGTGCAAAGTTCTACAATAGATTGACTATCGAGTCTCAAAATATGATCGAGTCCATGCACCAAGAAAAATTCATGCGTAAAACCGGTAACTACTTATAATCTAAGTGAACTTGTTGATGATTCTAGATAATGGATTACCCATAGATACTTCAAAACCTAGTACTTCTAAAAATCACGTCTATTTGAAAAAAAAATGAAGATTTAGAACTAGACATCAGCACCTTACTAAAAGACTTGCTAAGGAAATTCAAATTGTTATGAAATTTGTCTCCTAAGCCAATGAGCAAACTTCCAAGCCTTGCACCTTTTTGCCTCAAGGTAGATCATATAGATTTTGCTTGTCCTTTATATCCAGGTGGCAATGAACCTCAAAATGAGGGGTGTGTGTTTAACATTGAACATAAATCTAACACAATCGATCAAACCTACACATCTGCAAATCGAAATCATTCTAACTTTCCTATAGTGGTGATTTTATGAGCAACCACCCAAGCGTATAGGGAATCTCCCTGGTTTCCAACACCCTATGCAACCTAGTGAAAAACCTACAACTCACGCACCTATCATAGGCACAGTCACCATGGATTTCATCTAACCAATGGCAACAAAAATCAGTATTCGTCTTAGGGAGGAGAACTTCCATACCAGCAATAATTACCCTATGAACCTATCTATGGTTCCTGCTCGACATAATTCTTATGGTCAACCTCAGCTTGTGTGACTTGGTTCCTCAAACTCAATATGTTGCTCATTTACCGCTTCCAAAACCATCATTGGAATATATGATGCTCAAATGGCAACCAATGCTGCTAATTTCCAAGTCAACAACAACTTCAACAACAGTTTATCGTGGGAAGGGAAAAAAAGGAACATTCCTAAACCAATCCACTCCTACTCCAAATGGTGTTCCCCAAGGCTATGTCAATGAAATTGGAAGTTTTGGCTTACATGGAGAAGTTAAAGCAGTCACCACCCTTCATTCTAGGTGAGTAATTAATAATGGTGTAGAGCAACCAAAGAAAACTGATGTGATTTCCAAAGAGTGTGTTCCTACTACTAAGAAAGCTAAAAGGTTCTTCTCAAACTAGTTTAGATCCACCCTCTCACCTTCCCTTAGAGCTAGGAAAGTATATATCTGAGGAATCTTTTTCCAAATACCTTTCAAGTAATAAAAGATAAGCGATTTCAAGAAATCCTAGAGGTTTTTTAAAAGAGTAAAGATCAACACCCTTTTTTTCAGCAATCCAGCAGTGTCTATGCAAAAAAATTAAGGATATGTGCACTAAAAAGATAAAAACAGAAGTCTATGAACTGCATGCCTTGCAAGCAATGCCACATCGCTTATTCAACAACTTGAGTGGTTAAATACAAGGTTCCAAAAACCCATACTGTAACATGTTTCATTGGAAAAAATTTGAAAGTCGTGCCTTGATCAACTTAGGTGCTAGTGTGGACCTCTTACCTTATCGTATATATTTGGAACTTGGGTTGCAGGAGATACAACAACCAACAAATGTAGTTTTTAAGCTAGCAGATGAGTCAAAACTGTACTCGAAAAGATGTGGATTTGATTGTACAAGTTGCAGATATCTATCGTCCAGTTGATTTCATCATCTTAGACTCTAGCCCGAGCCCAGATAATCAAATCCATGTCATCTTAGAGCGACCTTTCTTAACAACTGCGAAAGCCAACATCGACTATAGAAGCGGTGGCATGTCAGTTTCCTTTGGGAACCTTAAAGTTGGGTTGAATATTTTTAAGGCCATGAAAAGGAGAGATGAACTTGATATAATTGAGGAAGAGGAAGAAGAAAAAGAAGAAGAAAAAAAAGTTTGTATGATTGATATACACGTAATTATTACAAATTATAACCCTTAATTTATATATGTTAGTGCTTCAATTAATATATTTTATTCTAATTATTTCAATTTTTATGTTTTTGTAGGAATCTGCGCGCG